>WYDI02007291.1:0-65425 GCA_009867235.2 Psittacus erithacus
GAAAGTTAGAAACACAGTGCTGCACCAGCCACTAAGAAGGAGAAAAAATGACTGCTACTGCTGAACCCATGACACAATAGCGTGGCAGTACTTTGTACACATGCCAAATGAGTCAGATGAAGTAAAGAATATATGTCGTTTTTGCATAAAGCTTTGGGGGCTGTATCAGACCAAGGGTGGGATGGGCACAATAATCGTGAATGACAAAGCAGAGAGTGCATTTCCCAGGCCATCCCAAATGAGTGAAAATTTACTCTCTGTTTTGTATGTTCAAGCTAGTTAAGGAATGCTTGTGTAGATGTCTGTTCGGTCTTTTTATTTCTGTTTAGTGTTTCCCATGCTATAGTAATCTCGAGTAAGCACTGAGAATGTTTTCCAGACAGCCTAGTTGGGACTGAGGTGAAAGTTTGGTGCTTTGATCCAGATGAGTTAGCTAAATGATTTGCTGTTCGAGACTACATTTCCCTGGACTTATTTCTCTTTTGGACTTTAAAGCTCCCCAGTATGCGAAGTGTAGGCTTCCGCACATGCTCCACTCCTCATCTGAACTGTAGAACTGCAATGAGAGAACTTATGCAGGGTACACACTTCCTTCACCTACTGTTCTCTTATGTTTGCCAGCTTCTCACAGCTTCTGTCATCTCTGTGGTGCCAGCATAACAGCAACTTGGGAATTTTGGCTTCACTTGGTGCCTTCTCCTCCTTCTGCTCTTAGGTCTTCCTTGGCCTTAAAGCATTTTCTCATATTTTTCTTCTTTGTTTGCTTGTTTTAACTGAGATTTGTATGTCATCCTTTAACTTGGGAGAAACAAATTTAAGGAAAAAAAAAAAAAAACAAAAACCAAATACTAGAGGCTGATGTTGAAGTGTGCAAGGGGTACCCAAAGCCATGCCTTTTTACACAGCCACTTTTTAGGGGTTTGGTTATAAAAGTAATGACTGTGTGCATATATTCTCAATTTTTGAATGCATATATGTATATAACATTAAAATGTATATTTTTATACTGATCTGTCTTTCGCTAACACTAGTATAACCCAGAAGAAGCCAAATATCATTTTAGTATGCAAAATCAGGGAAGGGATGTTTAGGTCCAGAATATCTGTATGTGTGAACCTGCAAATGTGTGTATGCACAGGCATGCTCAAAGGAGAGAAACAAGTGGAGACCTTCAGGAAGAAAAACAAATCGCTTTTTTTTTTCTCCAGGAGAAAAATTCCTGGTATGTGTGTAGAATACTGCATCCAGTTTTGTCTCCCCAGTAAAAGTAATCTATAGACGGGAGTGAGTTTAACAGAGGGCCACCAGTATGGTCAGGAAGCTTTAGCATTTGCACTATGAAGACAGACTGAGGGTACTGTGTTTGTTCAGGCTGGGAAAAAGAAAAATATCTTTCTTTGGTGGCTTCAGGGAGACTTAACTGGAGCCTGACAATGTCTATGAGGAGGTTATCAAAGACAAGTTCTTCACCATGCTGCATGACAAGAGGGTGAGACAGCAGGCTTGCATTGAAACAGTTTCAGACTAGTTAGAAGGGGAATTTTTTTCACCATGAGAGATACCCATCATTGGAACAGGTTCCCCAGAGGATTTTGCCGTCTCCATCCTTGGAGATTTCCAGTGTGTGACTTGATAAAGTCATAAGTAACCTGGTCTGATCTTATAGTTGATATCCCTTTGAGAGGGAGCTTAATTGAACTAGAGACCTCCAGTGACCACTTCCAACCTGAAATACTCTATAATTCTGTGATCTGGTAGGTTCTGCTATTTGAAGCTCTTCAGGTTTTTTTTCTCCAATTGTGAAAGAAGTCTGTGTTGTAAACCATATTTCTTTGCAGATGAAGTAGAAAGTGAATCCTAGATGAAACTAGAGTTTCATGGAAGGCCTGAAAGACCCAAGCCAAAATTAAAGAGCTTTTTGGGAATAAATGATGGAACATTGGTTCCCATCTGGATTTTGACTTTCTGGAAAGAAAGCACATCCCAGAACATTTTTAGCCTTCTTTAGAAGGAAAGAGAAGTGAAAAAGAGGAAAAAGAAAAGGAGGAAGAATCTAGTTCAGATACAGAAGGGAGAGGAAATTGGCTCCAAATATAGCTGGGCAGGTTCTCTGCTTCTGTTTGTTCTTTTTATGTTGTTTCTGTCTCATGTCTCAAAAGGAAAATGGTATTTTCTGGATAGTAACCCCAAAATACACATCAGAAATGAAAATTTGCATAACAGTTAGGAACAATATAGAGTTTCTAGCTTACTAATATATTTGTTTCATTATAATACTCTTTAAGCTAGGGATTAATGCAAATCGTAGATCCTTGGTGACAATAGGCGGCTATATCCAAATAATCACTTTTGAACTATGTGGAAGTGTTAATCCCACTACCTCTTTCTCATATAGCTCTTTTGTTTGAACATCATCACAAGTTTTTTATTTGTATAATTTTTTATATGGTCTGATTTTTATAATCAGTTTCCTTCTATTTCAGTAATGCTTCAGAAGTGTACTTCTGCATGTTTAAATGCTGACATAGAGATATGCTATTGCATACTCCTTATTTTTCACATATTAGCTAAAATATCACAGTTGTATATGAGAAGTATTTCTCTATACAGGGAAATATATTCATTTTTTTCCAAATTACTTTTTTTTTTAATGCCTGCAGTATTTCACTGACAGGGCACCAGGAGTTTTCACAGGCAAATAATTTGAACAAATTTTAAGTAGTACAGTAAAAGGTACACCTCTTAACATATCAACCTCATCACAAAGAAAGATAAGACAGCAAAATAAAAATGCAGGATTATCCCTATTTAAAAGTATGGTTTTGGTAGTTTTCATGTTGGAGTCAGATGCAACAATGCTGGATTCAGTAAAATTATTTACTCTCCAGCTGTGTAAGATATGTACATCTGCATTAGTTCACACACCTTTGAATGAAGCTGCTGAGGATAAGACTTGGTATGACCAGGCTCGGCATGCTTTTCATAAGTTTTAGTAGTTATTTCAATGACAATTTAAGAGGCTCCTCTGCTATTTAATCAAGTGCTGTAAAAGCCATCTATTTGCTAAGTCTGATGTTCATGGCAGAGGAGGAACAGTGAAAACTTGTTGGAATGCTCCATGGTCTCTGTAGGTGGATGTGTAATAGTGTAATTCTTGCTGTTAGACTGTTCCTCTCATTCCAGTTTTAAGGGCTGTTACATTAAAAGCTAAAAATTATTTCTACCTAACATGTCAGTATTCATCCTTTTGTATTCTGTTTGATTTGCAGCCACTGCAGTAGCAAGTCAGAATACAGCTGGCTAAATATTCAGTCTTCTGTTCTCTGATTGACCCTTGCTCAATCATTTCAGCCTGTTTCTTCTTCCGTCTGTCAGTCTTTTTCAAAGATTTCTTCAGTCCAGATTTCTCACAGGGAACATGATGTGTAGCAGAAGATTGGGCTGCTCTAACATCCAGCCTCTTAGTCTAAATGAACTGGAACTCATTTACAGTGCCACTAGTGAGGTTGCAACCACTAGCACAGAGTGGTGAGCTCAGTCCTTCATCTAAGGCAACAGCAGAACACCCTGAGCACCTGTCCCGGCAGTCTACCTCAGAGAACTGGTCTTTTCATGGCAGTTCTTTTATTTCACTTTTTCAGTTATGGCCATTGACTCATTTTCCTGCACTTATCATCCTGTCTGCTCACTACTATTCTGGCAGTTGCTGTCGTTGTTCCAGTATTAGTTGCTTTAGATGTAACTTGGTATAATTACAGTCATTGGTATCACTGTAACCCTACTGTTGTTTTTGCAGAACAATTTTGGGGAGATCAGGGAGGAGATAGCAGTTTGGAGAGATGGCAGTTGTGTTTTAAGTATTCTCTGCCCCTGCAGCAGTGAATTCTATTTTATCTAAGAGTTTCAGATACCTGACATCAAACATAAATTTTGAGCTATTAAGTTTCCTGCTTCCAAGAAGAGAGATTCTTTTACACCAAAGAGATGAGGTGCTTGCATCCATTATACAGTGGCAGACTGTATGATATACTTTCTTGTGAAGAAACTTAACCTACTCCAATTTGATATGGCCAAACATACAGAAAAAAATGGCTCTGTAAGGGAACATGAAGCTTTTTTTCTTTCATTATTATGAAAACCTCAGGTACTATCCAAACTATATTTCTCAGTTTATTCTCTCTGTATAAAGTCCCACTGATTTCTGTAGGAGACTTGGACATGCAATGAACAGACTTAGCCATTGTTTGTGGTTTGGTTTAGTTTTTTTAATGTGCATGCTTTCATCCTGTTTATTGAGCTGAGTGCTCAAACTGGTCAAAAATGAGGGGGTATGTTGTCTTTTAAATCAGATTGGTTAAAACAACACCTTCTCTGAGCAACCCATGGAGATTTCAGTGAATTTTAGTCAATTTCTGAGGGCAAGGAGAGCCAGCATCCTGGTAATTTGAACCTAGGATTTAGAATCTGCAAGTTCAAGCTTCTCCTCTGTTATCATGCCACTTTCCAGTGAGGTGCTGCAGCCCTGACAGAACTAGGATCTCAGGTTGGTATGTCTTTCTCATTTTGCTGTTCTGTAAGCAGTTTCCCACCAATAAGCCCCTCTGTCTTCTTTCCCTTTGTCTCCTTATTACTTGTGCAATTGCCAGTTTTGTTAGCATTACAGGGGATAGAATCCAGGGTTTGGAGGTTGTTTCATGAACAGGATCAGACATCTGAAGGAGGATGACAGATCAGTAAGCTGCTCTGCTTTGGCAAAGCAGCTGCATGAAGTTTTACTGGCACTACTGAAACAGCTGTATTTTGCAGTGACTTGGTGCAAGTGAGTGCTTGAGGCAGAGCCCTACCTTGTTACCCCTGTTATCCTTATATATTTCACACTTTATTGGATTTATTATCCTCTTCCACCTGCCCCATTCCCAGACTTCTTCTCTAGCCTGGAACTGATTATTTGTCTCTCCTCTGCATTTGCTCAACTTTCTAGCAATAATAAAGTCAGAGAGACTGTCTTTATAAATCAGTGGATAGGGAACTTCCTTGGGAGTTGGGCAGACTAGACTTGTATCTGTACTCCAATTAGTATTTGACCATTTGCACAGAAGAGGGATGATAGGGACAGACTCCAGTATATATCAGAGTCATAGTGTTTACAGTGCCTGTTTGGCCCGCAGTGAAAAGGCAAAGCAGTATCTGAACCTGTTGGGCTGTACAGGCTTTTTTTTGCCTCTCAATGGAATATCTTAGCCACCAGAGTGCTGTCTGAGCTTCCTCTGTCTCTCATTCAAAGACACACACAACAATTACTTTGAATGTTTCTCTTTTTGCTCTGACATGATTTTGAAAATTTTCCCATCTCACTGGGGAAAAAAAAATGTAACATGGAAAAATAATTTCCTACTTGGCTTATGATTTATAAAAACTTTGAGGGAGAGGAAGCGCTGAATTGTCAGCGATCTCAGACACCTGATGGAATAACAACCCACCCCTTGCCATCCCTGCAACCAGCACAGAGGTAGGTGTAGTGCACTCAAATTGCCTTGTGCTGCTGTTGACTCAGGCATGGATTGGTCTGACCTACATTTCATGAAATCTTTGTGCTTAGTGTTTCCAAGGGCTGACTCTTGGCCTTCAGGGGTGCCTTGCCAATAGGAAACACTAAGCAGCAGATCTGAGGATGAACCTGGACAGCATGAGTATGGGCCAAAGTGTTTGACATACTCTGTGATGCAGTTTTAATTTGTACCATGTACTATGCTAATTCTGCTACTGTTTCCATTATTGGGTGTGTTATACTGGCAAAATTTCTCAAGTTTTTAAGATTAGTTGAGGACCAACCAGTCACCTGTGCTAGGCACATTAAAGGTAGAAGCCCTCTACAGCTCCTTATACTGTGTTTCATCACATTGAGCAGATGTCTTTACCTATTTGCTATAATGGGGTAACTTGAACTAAAACAGTGGTTACCATGTCAGTTTTGCTGTGATGAACCTTTTCAAATGAGTTTCTGCTCTTCTGTAAGAGCAGGAATTTGCTTGACAGAAAGGAATTTGTTGCCATCAGGCGCTGATATGGTCTCACGACTCTGTATACACGGCTGTGCTAGTCTTCTGTTAGCAGCTCTCCTTTGCCGGGCTGATTCTTTCCCCTTCACTTTTACCTCTGTTCTCTGTGGTTTTCTGTTTTGACTTCTTTCATTTCTCAGTGAGCTGAAAAGTCTAGGAAACGATTCTGTTTTGTGCTTTTTGGAACAAGTACATAGCTAGAGGTTTCTAGGAAATTTGTTAATAAAATGGAGGTATTGGAAGGAAGTTTTAAGTCTCTGGAAGAACTACCTGCAAGCAACTGACTGACTGCTATTGATAGGTTGGAGTAGTGCAAAGTATTCTACTCTTGTAGAAATACTTGTAAAAATCAGGACATTGAGATCGGTAGAGTTAATATCTATTCTGTATAATATAAGGATACTCAAAAGAAACATTGGAAAAATCCATGAAAAGGGTATATAAGATTCTGAAATCTGTGATCTGGAAAAAAGGGTGTATGGCCGGAGCCTACATATTCTGTTCTGCCATTGAAATGCTGGATGAATATAGATGAAGCGCATCACTAAACTCTGCTTCAGTTGCGTTATTGATATAAACTGAATGAGATGTTTTATCATTTTGCCTAGCACCTTTAGAGATCTATGACTATGAAAATTATGTACTCCTACTTTGAAGTGAGGGGAGGAAAACAGGTACAGGATAAGCAGCAGCCCTCTATAAACCAAGTTAAGAAAATACAGGAAAACTGTGTGTGAAATAAGAACTGCTTGAAAGAAAAATTTTCCCATGAGCAGTTTGAAAGAAAATCTAGAACTGAAAAAAAAAAACACAAAACCACTTTGGCTTGCCCTATAAATATTGTACAAAAGAGAAATTCTTTTGTTATGAATATGATATTTAGAAATAAAGTGGTAACATTGCCAGGAGGATTTAAAATGCCTTTTTTTGTTGATTTTTTTCCACAAGACATTTTTGTGTTAAAATGTCAATTCAGTAATTTTTAAAATGTTCATTTTACTGTGTTTCTGTTCATTTCTCTTCAGCTGAGGAACTGAAACAAAATAGCATTTCAAGTTGAAAGTTTCAAGGTAAAAGGAAAATTTTCACTTTGAAATTTGCCACAGGAAGCCAACGTATTTGTTTTGTGTTGGAACCTACATCTCCCAGCCAAAATAAACATAATAATTGTTTGGTGAGAAGGCTTTCCACATGAGCAATTTTCAGCCAGTGCTAGAGAAAACGTCATTTTTCTTACTCTGAGCTTAACCCTGCTCACAGTGGAGTCAATGGAAAACTTCAGTTAGGAAGCATCTAGGAATTCAGGTGGCAGGAGAAGGCCTCTGCCTGTCATGGAACACAAGCCAGAAGACTATCCACCTGTTGTGTTTACAAAGAGAGAAGCTGAGAGGAAAGTATTTTCTTTATTTAGTTGCTTTTTTAAGTTACAGCTTGTAGTAAATTGCTACATGCCTGTCATGCTGGTGCCTTTTGCTGGAAAAAATTCTGGGTTTATATTCTGTCCACAAGCTGCTTTTCTAACTGATGTGATAGAAGTCTTGTATTTTGGAAGCTGAAGGGTTTTAACATTGTTTCCAGCATTGCATAACTAGGTTTTATTCATCTGGTATGGGTATGGAGGCTGTCATTTTTAGAGAGAATAGGGACCAACTTGGAAGCTTTAGCCACAGTTTTCCAGTGAATAAATGGGCCTGCTGGGATTTGCACTATTCTGAGTCTTTCAAATATTTGAATAATATGTACCATATTAGTAATGGTTTGCTTTTATAAGCTGCAGTTCCTATGGTCATGATAGGAAGAAGTAGCACAGAGCAACTTGGTTTTTTTCCTACCACCACGAAGAAAGCATGTAAGCAGTGGTACAGAGCTTCTGTCTCACCAGCTGAGCTTTTCTGGCTGAGAGTTTGGAAGGAAAAGCCACAGAAGGATAGGGAAGGAGTTACAATGACTGAATAATCAGTAGTAGATGTTCTTTGACATCAGAGTGAGTTTAGAACAGCTCTTTCCCTACCTCAGCCACTTCACAATTTGGTTTTGTCTTTTTTTTTTTCCTTAATCTGTGCTGTATAGTGATACAGATTAGAGCATGGCCACCCACAAATGTTTTCCAGAGCCACGCAGAAGTGCTGTGTTTATTTTTTTCTTTTACCTTCTTCACACTGCTAGCTAGCCACACTTTGTATGAAGGCTATAGTATGAAGTGAATTGAAAAATACAATATTGCTGTGTGATAGTGAAACTTTTTTTCTGGCAACTGGTGACTTGTGTCCTAGATAAGTAAAAGGGCCAAGAATCAGATCTCAGAAGGAGGAGAAACCTGCAAGTCCTGCAATCTCAGGGTTGAACCCACAGAGATTGCTTACGATTGAAGCAAATAGTGTCATGGTCTGCCATACAGAATCCACCAGTGTCTTTCCTGTCATCAAAAGAGCTATTTTTATGCAGGTTTTGCCACTTTCTTGAGACTGCTGGTTTCATTTCTGAGAGAAAGTTCTTAGCTCTGAAGATTTAAATATTTTTTCTTCCTGCTTGATGTAGTTGTTGCTTCCAAGCTTTCAGGGTTAACAGCATGTGTCTGTACCGTCTGTAGACATCAGGATGAAAACACTGATGACCACACAATAAGCCTTGAGATGCCCAAATTATTTCAAGAGTTAGAGTAGGGAACAATTATGGCAATTATGTTTGTTCATAAGCATGAACATTATAAAAACTGCAACTGCAAGGGATCTCTCACTTTTCAATGTAAATTTGTATTCAGTGCTGGCCAGACTGCACTTGTACATGCAAACAGTATCTGCCCAACAGTCAATAGCCTAAACTGTAAATAAAGTGGATGATTTGGGATTTGTATGCTTGTCTTCTGCATCTGAAAAAAAAAAAAAAGTAGGAAAATAGTGGAGAAAAAAGAGATTTCTCATTTGTCTTTTGTAATATTTTGTGGGTTTCGTTTGTTATACATTTATTTTGTTAGTATTTCTGGTGCTTGCAGCAGGAAAAAAAAACAACTTCTTTTTATCTGTTCTAAAATAACGTAGTAAGTAAGAAGTAGAAACAAAGTGAAGTCACAGTTGGATATTGCTGTTACAAGATAAGAGATGACAATGGTATCTTTTTAGGGTATCTGTTATCTGTGGTGTCATTAAATCTAATGATGTGCTAAATAATAAAAGCAGCCTTATCGCATCACAAGGCCTTGAATTGTCTCAAAGTTGCCATGCCTGTGGGTTCCCTTTAGCTTTCAAAAAGGGTTTAGAGTCAGAAGAAGCTACAGTTCAGAGTGCATTTATGCAATCAGAGCTCTTTAGACAGATGGCTGCTAGCACTCCAAAATGATTAAAATATGTTCCAAGCAACATCAGTCTGTGGGCTTGGGGACCCAACCTTTCATTAGTCAATAAAGGGTCTTGAGTTCTTGAAAATGAAATCTTTAAAAGCTAATAAGGCTGCTGGTTTGCTCTGGGCTATTTCTTTGGATTTGCAGTTGTGGATTGGACTTGGGCCAGTATCTGTCCAATAATGTGAGGCTTTAAGAAAAAAAAAAAAAAATCTGGTTACAAGAGGCCTCCCAGCAGATCTGCGTTAAACAGTGTGGCCGAAATTTTTAGTCTTAGATAAGTTCAGGCACCTGAGTCTTTACTTAAGGAGCTGGGAAGGGATCTGCAAGTGCCCCTTTGAAAAAACAGTCACCTGCGGCAGCACAGTTTAACTTGATCATTTTGACCTGTACTGTTTTATTTTTAAATCCTTATGTGTTGGCCCAGGAGCATCTCTAGAATACTTGCAGGGTACCACAGCCGAGATCATTAAGCAAGCTTTCCAGAGCTTCTAGAAATCAGCAATATTACTTACAGTGTTCCTGAGTGTTGTCAGTGCTTGCCAAGCTGTAGTATATATTGGTGCTGCAATGTAGTTTGATGTGTTCTCATCTGCACCCATCTTGCAACTGGGGGCTTCTGCAGATGTGGAGTGTAACCTCTGCATCTCTATGTGACAGCAGCAGTAATAAAGGTCTGTTTAATAAGATAATAGCAAGCTCAAGCCTTCTGTTTCTTTTTCTTTCTCTCACAGAGGAAATACTGGTCTCACAGGTTGTAAAAATATGAACGTGACATGTTCTTGCCCCATAGACTCTTGCACACAAGTCTCAAAATCTGAAGTTATGTAAATTGTCTCCAAAATGCCTCAAGATTTAGCCTACTGCTATAGAATGTGTTTTAAACACATCCGAGTTTTGACATACACCAACAGAAACAAAGCAAGTCCTGGTGATCCCATTAGCTCAATGTGATCCCATTAGCCAAATCGTTCAGGCTCTCTTCTTTCACCTTGGGAACAGCACTCAGATTCCTTTTGTCAGGACTTGATGGGG
Organism: Psittacus erithacus; assembly: GCA_009867235.2. Lineage (NCBI taxonomy): Eukaryota > Metazoa > Chordata > Aves > Psittaciformes > Psittacidae > Psittacus > Psittacus erithacus. Next base: position 10,432 of record WYDI02007291.1, read on the forward strand.
CCAGCAACTGAAGTTCTTCCCCCACACACACCATAGCTACTTGGAGAATGTCATACTCCATTTCTTTTTCCTGTAGTTTCCTCATGAATGCTTGCCTGTGCTTCAGCTTAAACAGCCAGTGAGTTTTACTCATCACAAACATAGGCAAGATGTTACCTTGCTTTGATAATATACATCAGATTCTAATTTCTGATTATTTTGGTGAGCTGTTTCCTTTTTTTTTTTCTGTAAAATATCTGGTTTGTGTGTCTTAAAGGTCTTTGTCCACCATCAGTCCTCTAATCTACTCTGCTCTTGCAAATGACTTCTGAACATAGGTTTTTAACCTCTGTTCAGATTCCTGTGAACTAATTTTTTTCCTCAGACAAAATGAATAACTTGTTTTCCCCAGAGTAGGCAATACAACACAAAGGTCTGCATTAAAAGCTCAGAATGTAGTAAGAATGCCTGTTTCTTTTGGTGTCTCCATTTCTGAAGTTCCTTATGAACGGATATATTTACCTTGGTCTCAACAGTTCTTCCTGTGATTTAAGTGTACTCTGAAGTGGTCCTGTTACTTTATCTCTATTAGTGTTCTGCCTTCCAAAATTTAGGGAGTTGGCTTAATCACCTAAATGAGTCAGAATTTCAGGATAAGAAAATGCACAAAGCCTTCATCAAAGTGTTATGACTTTAAGGCTTGATAGATCATGAAGAACTATCACTAGGAAAGGAAAATATAAAGAGCAGATTCACAGTGTCTTGGGAGCAGACAGAATTGCTCTCATTGGAAATTATGCTTGCTTTATATCTCCAGAGGGACCAGACTTCATATTAATCACCTTTCCCTCTACTCCAGGGAATCACATAAAACCTTTCATTGAGCAAGCCTGCGTCCTACAAAACCTATGTCACTTTTTTTTTTGGATCATTTTCCTGAGCTTTGCAGAAGCTCCATTTCCAACAGTGCTGTGTAACAACAAAGTGCTGCTGAATGGTCCATCCATATACTCAGGCCTGAGGTTTCCAGAATGCTAAGCAAGACTTCAAGGGGTGACATGATTCTGGAGAAGTGAATGACTTTATGCGTGCTGCTAAAGTACTTGAGGGGCTCCTCCTTTGAATATTCTGATTTGCCACTGTTTTCATTTGGAGTTCCAAGTCCCAGAAACTTGTAAACACCAAGTCCTACAGGTCTCTGCTGGGGAATGGAAATGGACTCTTTTGGAATATTTGGGAGGGTTTTGCCTCTTGATTCCCCTAGCTGTAAGATGTGAATAGTGTTACTCATGCAGTTTTTGGAAAATACATTCATTTAGGTTTTCATTATTGGATTCTGCTAAATGTTAAGTGGGGTAAACCTAATTTTATCACAGTCGCTATTGTATTGCAGCTGTCCTTCTGAAATGCAAGTACAGAACTGCCTTTTCCAGATGAACCATACCCTGTGATTGCCCCATTAATATATTTAATGTTTAATGACCAACTGTTTCTGCTGCTTCCTCTAAATTACTGTGAAGTTACTATTCCAAGGAGAGAAAGTAGCTTTTTATTCTGGAGAAGACTGTGGCATTCATCGCTATAAGTGAGAATGTAATCTTGAACAGTTCATATTTCCTCTGCTAAAAGGCAGCAAGAATTTGGAAACCTTTAAAATAAGGGTGAGGCTGCAAGAGAGAAAAAAAACCTATCTGCTTTCCCGGTAGGTGAGTCCAGTTGCTGTGTTAATTCAGGTTTGTGGGTGGTTGGTTGGGTTGTTTTGGGTTTTTTTTCTGGTCAAGTCAATGAAAATATATGAAACTTTAGTGTAGAATTGGTGCAGAGTTCCTTTTTTCTGTTTGTAACAGTGCAGCTCTTTATGATTGGAGGGAAAAACACAAACTGGTTTAGCAAAGGAGGTTTTGAGCCTGCCAAAGTTGATAGAGGTGAATTTGGATAGCCATTTAGTGTGGGACAGCTAGACAGGAACAGAGAAGAATGTAAAATGAGTAGATTGCTACAGATGTATGCTTGCCAGGACAAAACAGATAAATTGTGAGTTTAAAGACCCTGAGTTTGCTGACTTATGTAAAGACATGCCTTTAAAAACAAATCCAAGATGCTGCTATAATGATCCTTCTTTTGAACATTAAGCTGGAGGAAGGTTGCAAGAATGTCGAACACTTTAAAATTATTTTTACTCAGCTAATGCTTCCATAATGGACGTTAATACTGTTGACATTACTCATGGATTGAATGCAAGCAATTTAGACAATAGATAGTATCAGGTGCTAATAGATCAAACGTAATTACTCTTGATGAAATAATTTTACACAGTTTAGCAAAATTGTTTCAATTATTCACTGTAAAATAAAACATTGAGTAAAAGTGAAAATACTAAGCTTTCTCCTCTAGGGGCATTATATGCATTTCTGAGTCATATTTTTTAGTTCATAGCAACCTTTCCTCTATAACAGCTTCCAGTGCAAGTTACTACAATTCTTTTTGCATAAGATAGGTCATGTCAAGTTCAGCTGTAGGTGGGGCCACTGTGGTAGATTGGGGGACAGTCCTAATAGATCCGTTTCATTAATTAAGTCATGCATTTTTTTATTAACAAAACCTGTATGTCAGGTTTAGCCAGCTGGGAGCCATTCTTATGGTTGTTATCTTTGTCAGAAGGAATATTGTGAAAATAAGGAATTACTGTACACGCTTTAACTCCTGATTAAACAGAAGAATGACATCCGCTCACCTGCTGTGCACGAAAGAATAACTTAGGGGCATATCATAGGCTTGATTCATAGATACTGATCTTACATATCTCATTAAGGTAAAAACTCTGTACATTGCATTCAAAATTTTCTCTGAAGGATTTGTCTTGTACCTGTCCCATGGTCACTGAGGTAAGCAACTTTATGGTCAAAATTTCAAACATCTAGATTATTTATAGTTTCTTTTTACTCTTGAAGGAACATTTTCTTCTTGTCTCTTTTTTGGGGGTGTATAAAGTAATATTTTCTTGCATTCTTTCTCTCCTGGTGTTCCATTTCCAGAGATCAGAAGGAAGCAATAAGATTTCCAGGAAGTATTTTGTTGTACTAAACACGCAGAACATTTACCTGATGGCCACAGCCTTTAGCTTCTTGATACAATTCAAGGCATTCTTTACTAGGCTTTCTCCTGGTCCTCAGCAGGAAATGTCTCTGCTGTCATTCAAGAAGATTGAACTGAGAGAAGGAAGAAGTACTGAGAATTTGTCCTTCACCCAAAGAAGTGGGCAGGATGGGTAACAAGTTTCATATTACCTGGTTTACCTTTCTTTTGCTTCTGAGCTAAGCAGGATTTTAATGTTGTCCAGGCTTATATAACATCACATTCTGTTTGTTTGGACTTCTATCCTAAGATCTTTAGTGGAGATACAGAAATACTTATTCTTTCATTTAGCAATTCTTTCCTCCTGTGGTTACCAAGACTCGTATATTATTGCACTTCTACAGCTGTTAGAGTAGAACAAGGACTATTGTGATGCAAGAATTTAGTTCTACCTCTTGAGCAATGTTATTGATCCTGTCAGAGGAGAGTATAATATCTGTTGAATGTGAATAAGCACAGTAGGCAGTATTCATACTATAATAATTATCTTGTCCCATTCAGAAAATAAATAAGGAATTTAACAGCATTGAATTCAGTGTTGCTAAATTTCACAAGAGCTTTCACACTCATTCAGTTTCCTTGTCAGGTCCTGAGAAAGTAATTAATTCTGTGGTTCAGTGCAACCAATACATTTCCTGCTGCAGTATTTCACTTTTACCTGCTGGTTATGGAGAAATTATATACTGGCAAAAAGAAAAAGCTGCAGTTTTCTTGTGAAGTTAAGTTAAAAATGTTGATTCCCTCTTCACTCAGGCTAAATTAAAGTGCACAGCTATATTATTCTTTTACAGGTTTTCTATCAGTAGCCAAATGGTCAAAACTCATGAGGATGAAGGAAGAGAGAAGTGAGGGAACTTGATTTAAAAGTTTTAGGATACAGAAATCAATTCAGCATCTGTTTGCAGCCTCTTTTCAATCTCTATGCTTTAGAGCTCTCTCTTCACTGATTTTTCTCCAGCCCCCGCCAGTCTAATCTCTAGCTTTACAAGATGGTATGCAAGTTGTATGATTCGGCTTCCAGCTGATGGCCCCTTTTGTTTGGGAGGAAGCCAAGAACATCATTTCAGGTAACAAGGATCTTGGTGCACACAGCAGCTTGGCAAAGCACAGCAGGCTGCTGTTACTGCTCACATCCCATAGTGGCAATGGTGGCTGAACCTGCAATGGGGAGGCAGAAACTGCCTCTCTGTGAGAAACCATTGTGGTTTTTTTCATACAATTCCCAAACCTGTATCTATCTGCTGAGGCTAACCAAGCTCGTGTGCATTGCCAACATGTGCATACTGTTAATTAGCTTTTTTGTATCCTTCCATGAATAGTAATTTGCACTGAGACCTGAACCAAGATCAGGGCCTCGGGTTTCCATATGTGTGGCACATGTACATAGTAAGAAGCAATCCTGGGCCCCCAAAGCTTTGAATTTAAAGATGACAAAAAGTGAGGGAAAGGCACTTCACTCCCAGTTTCAGCATGGCAGGCTAAGGTTTGCATGTTATGACTTGCTCAGTACCACACAGGATACATGAAATAGAAGAGGGAATTCAAGACAGATCCCCAATCCACTAAATCATTCCCCCAGCATGCGTCCGTGTTTCACATTAAGGAGAATGGCCCAGACAAGTCTGCCCAGTTGCTTTAGTAAGCATGGGTACAATAGGGAAGCAGACTTCCCCTATATTAAATTTCCCAGGCGCTCCCTATATCATTTAAGCCATCATTTTAACTGCCTGATTTCATAGTGCTTAACTGTCCAAGGAGCTGTATGATTTATATGAATAAGGGTTTGGCAGCAGCAGCTAAGTAAGACATGGCTTACTGAGTAGCGATACACTGCCATTGTGTCATTTATGTGGCTTTCAGGAGGTGACTTGCTAAGTGTGTATCTGCATAGCAATCCCCAACCCAACTGCATTTTTGCATGGGAGAAGCCATGATGGCTTTAAAGTAGACACTGCTGGTCTGGAGGAAGGTTTTCAGACTGCAGCACATGCAGTCCTCCTAGTGACTCACTAGCCATTGCAAAGTGGCACACGGGCATGTGTTGCTGTGCACAATACTAAGAAAGTAAGGAAAGCATGTGCTAGGCGCGCTCACCTGGAGTTCATCAGTGTACCTCACTTCTTGGCACATTAGTGACCACAGCTAGGCATGTACTGGAGCACAGGACACCTTGTTTGCTTTTGGTCAGAGTTGCTTAATATTTTTCAGCAATGCCTTTGAGAAAGATTAGACAAAACTGCTCAAATATTCTCTGTTTTATTTTCCTGGGACACTGGGGGAAGTATCCTCAAATTTAAAAAAAAAAAAAAAGAAAAAAAAGAAAGGCGTATTTTAATTTCTAAAAAAAAGTAATTTGAATATTTTTAACCAGCTGAATCATTCAGCAGGAAAGTAATGAAAAGAGGGCAGAGTCCCTGTGTGATTCTCCTTCCCAGATCAGTCACACTTGAGGGTTTCTAGCTTTAGGGCTACTCAGCTCATCCATGAGATCATCCCTCTCTCAAATTCCATATGTATTTGGTTATTCTATCTTTGAAACACGTTTCCATTCTTTGTATTTCTTCTAATTGCCGCCTTCTGGAGAGACTCTTCTCTTCCATCTACTCAGCTGGATGTTCCTGGCCATATTGGAAGGCAGGGCTGGCTTCCAGCCCTAGGTCCAAGACAGCTTCATCTCTTGCTTTTCTGGTTCAGTGAGGGAGTTAAGCCAAGCGATCACAACAGCAAATCAGGACAGCCATAAAATTCACGATCATGTCTGATTTATAAAGATAACATTGTATTAAGTACAAGATACTTTCTGAGGTTATTAGTAACAGGCTTTCTTCAGCCGGTCATTCCTGAATGGTGCCATGCGCTTTACTGCTTGATTGATTTATATGCCTTTATGATTTCAATTAATACTGTTTTCATCAGAGCCAATTACTAGTAATTGGAAAACTCCAGGCTGTTCAGCTTATCTGTTCCAGTGTTTGGGAATTATTCCCATGATCTTTATTTTTGAAATCTATTAAATGGCATCAAGAGCACTAAAAAGGCCATTTAAACACCGGGGGAAAAAAAAAATAATACTTCTGGGAAAACATTTATGGTGATTCACATTTTGGAAACTGAAACACTATCAATGTTTTATTCCCAGATTACCTTCCCAGAAAAAGCTTGGATCCACTGCTGAATCAGTTTCTTCAAAATACTTAGGCTCATACTGAAGCTGGTTCATGCAGAGAAGGCTGGAAGACTGTGCTGGGAGAGGGGGTCTGGAAACTCCACTGTCTTCTATCCTGTGACATTAGCGCAGAGGCATGGAATAAGCCTAAGTTTCTAAGAAGATGTTCAGAACCAACCTGGCTGTAGCAGCGGGGTACACACAGTAGGTTTTAAGGGTTCAGGATAAAAATGTTTCTCTATTTAGTGATCTAGACAGGCTGCTTTGCACAAAAAAAATAGAAAGTGGAAAAAATAATTAGCTGAGAATATACCCAGTTGAAGATGGGAATATTCACTGTATGAGAACAAAAAGTCTCTGGATCTCAGCTAACTATTTTAGAGTTGGTTTTTACTCCGGTGAAGAGAGGCTAAAAAATCCTACACCACCTTGATGTGAGAGCTAAGATTTACAGAAACTGAAGCCTTGTAAGAAAATCTCAAATGTGCACTTGTATAACAGGTTTTGAGCGAGTCTGGCACAGTATTTACTACAGCATAAAGGGCTGGGTTCCTTGATGTATATTTCTAGTTGGCATTTTATCAAGGAAATAAACTTTGATTTTTCTTTATTTTGTGACATGTGGATTGAAACTACATTTTCTCTGTTCAAAACCTTGATTTAAAAGCATTAGATCATTAAATTAAGTGCTTTTGCATAAGACTAAAATTGTAACTGAACGAATTATTTATGCAGAGAGAAGCAAGATAAAGTTTCTTTCAAGAGTTCTTTAACATATCAGATTGATAAGAGTCAAAACACCTTTACTGCCATTAAATATTTACCAAGACTTGGCTTTTGGAAGAGGGGCAGTTCAGTGCGGTGTGTTTGGCTCCATCCAATGCTATTGATTAGCTATCAGAAGGACATAGTTAATGGGTAACCAGAGGTATTACAGAGTGCTCCACATTCTTGTCAAGTCTTTTCTCTGAAGATGACCTAAAATAAAGTCAGTTACAACTGGTGTTCACCCTGCAACAGATTGCACAAGCACACCTACGGTATGAACAAAAGGTTCACAAGAATCAGTTGACCAGGGCTTAAGCAATCCTTTCTAGTAGTTGTTGTCATCACTGCTGGACTTTAGAACTGCACATGTTTACATTTAATTAGAAAGAACACACAGCTTGCATCGCACAGTAGCTATCAGTATCGAATCAGAATTGATTTCCGCTCTCTTTCTCAAACGACTGTTTCCTTCAGACTAATTTAAAAAAGGCATATAACAGAATGACTCATATAAATTTTAAGGCAAAGTAAACACTATTCCCTGGAGACAAAAATAAAAGTCGATAGCACATAGTCATTACACTGAGTTTGTTTTCGAGTGATTCTGATGCCTGCATTATGATGTATATGAGTACTATCAGATTTATTTTCTATAGATGCATATATGGACGTAAATACAAAATACCCCTTTGCACTGGTTGGGCACTTCACCAATTGTTTCAGTTTTCAGGGTCAGGATTTTTATTTGTTTCATCTGAATTGTTGCAGTTCTCTAATACAAGAGGTGATTCACTAGTATTACCACTTTTTGTAGAAGGATTTTGTTTGTTTCAAATAAAATTGGCTGTGTGTAGGTCATTCATGCAAAATGGAAGTCAGAAGCCATTATTCTTACCAGTTAGAAGCTGCAGAGGAAACTAAAGGCACAAACCAAATTGGCCTTAACTTCATGCATAATTTCCAACAAAGAAATCTCTATTAGATTTTGTTAGTTTTGCAGGCAAATCTAAATTCAAACTACGGTGACAAGAGACTTCATTTAAGGCTCTTAGCAGAAATGCCTGACTCTTGAATGTGTGCATTCTATGTCATCAGGAAAGATTTCCATGGTTGGCATTTTGGAGAGTAAAGGTTCAAGCTAGCAATTTCCTGTGTACTGTCAAGTCTGTGGGAGCTGAAGAGGTGGCAGTCCAGCCCAGTTTGGTATGTAGGTGTGTGGAGCTATAGGAGCTGATCCTAAAATGCCTGCTCAGAAGGCCTGATGTTCATGTATACCACAATACCATGATTTCCAAGTAAGAGACGGTGTTCACAATTGGCAAGGACTATCAAAAAAAGGAAAAAAGTAATACCTACTGCATCTATTTGCTACCTGTTTTAGTTGGTATACTAGCTCTCTATTACTTTAGCATGAAACCGGAGTTTAGCTTTGAGGAAAAAGGCATGTTGTTCTTAAAACTGATGTTGCCAAAACCATACCCAAAATATAAAAAACAAACCGCTTGTGACCTTTAGGACAGGATCCTCTGTCTTTTTTCCACCGAGCTGTGTTTCTGCAAATCCCTGACATAGGCAGTTTCCCTGCTGGCCTGAAGCCAGAGTCACTGGCTCTACACCACCCACGTACACACCCCTTCAGTGATCCATGTCAGCTAGGTGGCCTCCAGCAGCCAGGAGAGAGGCACAGGGGCCACCCGTTCAGCCTGGGGACTGAGAAGGTGAAAATACCTCATGTCTTTGAGCCGGCTGTGCCCCTTCTCCCTGTGTGCTGCCCACAGCTGGGCTGGGATCTGCTCTGCTGCTACTATGATGCTCACACTTCTCAGGGAAAGTGAGCGGGGTTTTGTGATACACAGTGGAACGTGGAGTTGGTAGCACCATCTTAAACATCCTTTATATTCAAATACTGAGGTCACCCTTGATGTCTTGATGCCAGTTTTGTCTTCGATTAATAGATAAGGTTCCCTCTGTATTTACAGTGTTACCTAAACAATCTATTACTGTAGGGAATGACTACAGTACTAAGTTAAAGTTATTTTGTTAACTAAAGCCATTGGCAAATATTTAAGAATGGCCAAAGCATATGAACTGACAATAAAGAACAGATACAAGATAGCAAAATTCTTTCTTCCAACTTCTTTAAAGTAAACACTATACAAAATAAAATTATTTTTTTAATTTCATCCTTCAAGGCTGGAAAGTTGCACTCTGTGAATGCTTAAGGTAGAATATGCTAATATACCCAATTCACTGCCAAAACATGACATGAGCATTTTATGGCAAACTTGTTTCTAGGAATAATGCAGTCTAGTAAAACTGTGAAGTGTATCCACAATAGCTGCTACTGTATTGAAAACACAGTTCCCTAATTTGTGGAAGAAATTTGAAAGCCTGTGAATCTGTGTCTTGCAATTAACAGAGTACATTGTGGAACCGTGAAGATGTGTAATTAATGTTAACCTATATCAGGTAACAAGTGTAAAATTTACAGTAGTTTCTTCTGTAAACTCAGATGCACTATATCTGAAAGATGATGTATGTGTGAAAAAAACATAATGCTAAGTTATCATCTTCCAGACTGTAGTTAATCAGAAATGACAGAGACCCCAGCTCTAGGTGCATCATGTGCTCCGGAAATTCAGGTGCATTTCTTAGCTACAAGCTATTAACTGTGGGTCTGGATCTAGCTGTGGAGGATAGTACCACACTGCAAAAGTCTCAAAACCACTTTCTTCTACTCATCAGTTTCACTTACATTTTGCTCTGTTTCAACCAAATATTATTATTCCAGCAGCTATTTTTGTGGTGGTCATAGACCTTTTGATGGTTTAGTGAATGTGAAGAGTGACAGGCAGTGCTCGATGTCATGTGTGTATCACCATCACATGAGGCTGTGCTATCTGAGCAATTTGCCCAATGGCTGCATGAAGTGAACTGGAGACATTTGATTACTGTGCAACTCCGTAAATGAAGGGCTTGTAACAGATGTATCATTTCTAATAATTTCTTGTTGAGAGCATGTCTCAGCAGTCCTTCAACTTCAAGGAAGGCTGAGGTGATTAAATCACATGTGCTGTGCCCTTACTACCTTAGCCAATCTAGTCACAGGGAAATGGTGTGGGCACTGCAATGTGAAAATGAAGCCCAAAAAGAAATGTTTGCTGCTTGGCATCATCAGAAAACCATCTGGGTTTAGTTTTGGCTAACTTGAGATTGTGCTGCATCTAATTTAGCCCTTTCAAAAGTGATGATTCTCTTTTCAGTAGTGAAGCTCAGAGCACCTTGCAAAGGCAGTATTGTGATTGCTGTTTTTTAAAGATCATAGAATAGTTTGGGTTGGAAGGGATCTTCAAAGGTCATCTAGTCCAACCTGCCTGCAATGAGCAGGGACATCTTCAACTAGACCAGATTGCCCAGAACCACATCCAGCCTGGCCTTGAATGTCTCAAGGGGTGGCACATTCACCACTTCTCTGGGTAACCTGTTCCAGTATTTTACCACCCTTACTGTAAAAAATTACTTCACTTCCAGCCTGAATCTCCCCTCAGTTTAAAAGCATCACCCTTCATAAGATGAGGAGACTGAGGCCCAAGGAGGAAAAAATGTGTTTGCTAGTGGCATTTAAATTGTACTTCTTGAAAAACTGAAGTTCTAAGATGGATGGTAGTCAGTTCAGTCTTTTACTGTAGATAACGAGCCTGTGCTTGCATCATCTTGTATCCAAACTGTGCAGGTTGCAGGTTTCTTTACATCGTTTCAGGAGAGAGGGCTGAAATTCAACCTACTGCTCACTGTAGATCCATATTCACAGATAATTAAGTTTGGACAGTATGGGCATGCATGATCGGTGCTAATCTGTCAAGATGTTATTCTGTAAAATCACCAGCCACCACAGAGAAGAAAATCTGTGGTGGGCTCCGTTCATCAAGTGTGACTGGATCTGGTGAGAAAATGTAAAATAAAGAGAATGCCTGAGCTCATCCTAGACTAAGAATGTGTGGGTACACCAGATACAAGAAAGTGACGCTGATGGTCTATACAGTGCAAAGAACATACTCTGAATTATGTGCAACCTGCATTACTGTTATAGCATGGTCTGTGGCCTGTGCACCACAGAGTCTAACACAGCTGCTGCCTTCAGTTACATTAGTGAGAGATGTTTAGGTGGTTGTATTGAAGAGAAAGCACAGTCCTCTTAACTTGTGTAATTGCAGACAAAGGAAGACTAGTAAAATATTTGTCTATGGTAGGGCAATGCCATCTAGTTTCCAGTCTACCAGCTGTCAGGCTCCTGACTCATGTATAATGCAAACTTGCCCACTTTATATCCTCTGCTTTACAGCAAAATGTCAAAGTCCTTCCAGGTCTTGTGGGCTTTTTTTAATATCATCTTATATGCATTGTTTCCTAAGAGGACATTTGAGGTAGTATTTTCAAGGTATCAGTGGTGCCTGGCCCTTGAGTGCATTCAGTGGTATGAAGGGACCCTCTTCAAAGCCATCCTGAGTGCAGGCTGAGGTCTGAGAGGTCTCCAGAACTTGAGTGTCAGAAACATTTGTGGTGAAAACCAAGGTCAGACCTACATGCCTTTGGGAACATTGGATATGTTTATCGCTGGGGTGGGGGAGGTGGGAGGGGACGGATAAGGAATGTTTGTTTTTTGCTGGGTTGGGTGTTTTTTTCCTCCTTTAGGTGGAAGTTTTCTCTATTTTGTTCAGAATTGCTTCAGGTGGAAAGTAAGTTCCCACCCTAGAGCAAAAATATGCCTGGCAAGAGAGAAGTGTTATAAGAGCAGCACTTCACACAGTTGATTTTCAGCCAAAGTCAAGTCCCTCTGGGAACAGTTACAACTGGTAAAATTTTTTAGCAGGCTTGAAGCTACTCTGAATTTGGGGTCTGAGGAAACCTCTTGGTATCTGCAGGATAGCAGGAGTTACATGAGTGTCATCATCACATGTAACTTTTCCTTCTGCCTGGGTACAGTTAAAGTGGGCCCTTGAATCTCTCAGACCCTAGCTGAAGCAAGAAAGGGGCCATGCTGCCATAGTAAAGCAAAGACTTACTATAAAGAACATGTGAATTATTTAAATCAAGGAAATGTCTGAATGCTTCTGTGACCCATTCTTGAGGCTTAGAAGCTCCATTTATTTTTTATTTATAGCATCAATAGAATCATACAATAGCGTCTTTGACAAAATAATTTTTGCAAATTAATGAAGGAATTTCAAATAAGTATCAGAAGGGACTAAAGAAAAGTGGTTTAGCGGAGCACATATTGATGAAATCTGGTGATTGTGTGCTTTTTTTTAAAAAAAAAAAAAAGAAAAAGCTTTAAAGATCTATCAACCACAGTACCTTTATCTGGAAGAATCACACTGCCGCAAAATATGTATGTGTCAGAATCTATTGATCACTTAGATGCAATCATAATTGATTAAAACATGTAATAGTGTATTTTGTACTGTATTGTTCATGGCCAGACTTTGGGAAGGAGCCTATTTGTAGCCACACAGAGCCAGTGTTTTAGAATCTAAATAAACTGCTATATTTTTCATATGTTCTGGGGGGAAAAAAAAACAACAAAAAACAAAAAGCAAACTCTCAGCCGGTGCAAACAACTTAGCATATTTGGGCTTTCCTCTTTTCTTCTTTATTTTTAACACTGGACAGTTTAGCTTCTCAAATGTCTTTTTTTTTTTTTCATTTTAATCTTGCGCCAGGTGGTTAAGAAGCGGACAGCAGTGGTATTTTGGTAGCCTGCTTTCAGCATTATTTGCATACCTTTGTATTTCTCCATGGTGATCAATGCTCAGCCATAGTGGAACTTCAGTCAGTAAAATTTATGTGCAACTGTTAATTTTATTTTTAATGAGTCTGTTCCACGGATGTTAATATCCCTTTATAAATATTTATGTTTTCAATATGTCTTCATTTAATTGAAAAGGTTCTTCACAATATTTTCAGACAACCGCAGGTAGTAGGCATAATGACATATCAACACTCTGACCTTTTAGCTTCTGGATTTCTATTAGTTAATCCAAGCTTTGCTTGTCCATGTATATTACATTTTAGTTTGTATATGATTTTCCTATGTGGGCTGTTGGAATAAAGGGTGTTTTCCATACAAACACCTTAATAAACTGGAAAAGAAGAAAAAATGCTATTGCATACTAGCAGCTGTCATATGGACTGTCTTGAGTATTGTAATCAGTGTGCGCTGCTATTAAAAGTCCACATTGAAATGTTTGATATTTGCATGGTCAACAATCAAAAGGACGATCTTAAGTCATATTCATCAATACAGCAACAGCTTTTGATATTCATAAAGTTGATTTGAAATTACTTTGATTATTTATCTAAGAACACTGCTCATTATGATTTCCTGTTGCCATCACTTTTGTTATGTCTTAAGGAATTTCTTTTACTACCTGTGTCATTTTCCACTGTGTAAAATTCACCAAAGAATTATGGTCTTGAAGAGGGGGGAAGCAATTTTTGCTGATTCCATGGAGAGCTTGCTAGTGCAGTCTCCTTCCCTAGTAATCAGTTGTTAATGTGATTTCTACCATTGCACCATGATAACTCAAGCAGTTGCCTACCTACTGATTCCTTGGGAAATAATCTCACAGTCAACAGGCATTGTTGAGACTATTTTTACCTGATGGACCATCTACTTTATTCTTTTTTCAGCTGCTTTTCATTATTTATAGGTAACCTGTCAATATCCTTCTTTTTGCTTATTTTCCATAGCGTTGCTAGCTGATCCAGGCATTTTTGCAGTTTAGCATTTTTTTTCATTATATTGAAAAATCTGCAATTTTGCAAATAAACCCCCTGTCACTGCTGAGTCTGCTTGCTAAAAGAGAGTCCTGTGTAACAGGAGTTAATAACACGTCAATAATTTACACAGATTAATTCAACTTCATGTAAATCACACAAGCAACTTTTGCCATAGCTCAAAGGTGATGAAGATGCCACAGGTGAAAAATACTGCCTTTTAAGTTTTTGTTGAATAGGTTTTTGACTTTTTAAAGTTCTGATGGTTGTTACATTCTTCTAGAAGAGCCTTGTGGAAACTTGATGTCCTTTTTGTTCTCTGTTAATTTTGAAGTAAAACTTGGTATTAGTGAATGTGGGTCCATGTACTAAAAATATCTGTTAAACTGAGTGTAGTATTCTTGCAGCTCAGCCTTAGATAGAAACTTAATAACATGTATGGCCTTTTTTTCCCAGCTTATCCAAATCTTTGCCTGAAGGAATGAATCTGTGGGACCAGCTTAACTGCACTTTCAGTACTTCTGAAGGTGGACTGCAAGGCAGAGTGGATGTTGTGACCCTCACCTATTGCCAGATTGAAGATCTGGCAGCTCAGCTGCAACAAGCTCGGTCAGAGCAAAAGGACACAGAGGTGAAGCTCCAGAAGGCCCTGGAGGCTTCACAGGAGGCTAATGAAAAAGTTCAGAAGTAAGTCAGTTGACTTTTTTCAGGGAAAAATTGCAGTTGTAAACCAGTGGAACATTTCTTCTGGTATTTTGTCCATGACTGAAAGTGTGTTGGTACTCAGAAAAGATCCCTTAAAATGATTCCTTATTTGACAACCATTCAGCTCATTACTTATTCAGTGTGAAGCCAGTCATTTTAACAGTTTTAAAGCATTACACAAGTCAGTGTGCCTGTCATTGCTGTTATGGAAACTGCTTTGTACATGTGCAAGGCACACAGAAAGTGCTTCATCTCCTATGAGTGGTTTTCACTGTCTTTTACCCTATGCCAATCCTATGGCAACATTGTTTGCCTTTATAATTGTGTGGAAGGATATTAAGGTTCTCATTTTCACTCTGTTACACATCTGGCAGGTTTCATGCCACCGTAAATACTGATGGGGTTGTTTAGGGTTGGATTCAAAATCTCACTGAAACCAACAGAAAGTCTCTGAGTCAGTGAACAGAGATTGTATTCTTTCCCATCATAAGATCTCCTGTTAAAAGGTTACTGAACTCCAAAACCTGAAGTTCATCTCTACTGAAGTCCGTATTGTCATGTTTGTTATTACTAGCATATAAGCCTTGGAAGTCTGATTGCTGGGACAGACAAATGTGTAAGCAGAGCCTCTTCACAGACTGGCACTTCTCATCTTTGCATCACATTGATCAGTTGCACAATACCTCTCTCTCACACCCTTCCAAGGTGATTGAGCTAAGCTGATGCAAATTATCCTGTCTGTCCATATTTGTCTTCAACTTTAGTGTCTACATCATATTTCCAGAGTAGCCAGAAACTGGCTTTATAATATATTGCACAGACTTAACATGAGTTCTGTTTAAAAAAATGCATTCAGAGTTCACCTATTAAACTAAGTAAATTTTCATATTTTCATTTTGTTTGTAACTACATAAAATATAGTTAAGATATATATATGCAAACACATATTTTCAGTTATTTCTTTAAAGCCGTCAGTGTTTGTTTGAGAATCACTCAAATCTCTCTCCTAAACACTTAGATATAGTTGAAATTTCAGAAGGTGCATGCTTGATAAAAATTAACCTATAAAAATAATTGCAGCATGTTAAAGAGAATTTTGGCTGAACCTTTCTGTACATTGTTTAATGTTGTTACTTAATTTCATTTTATTTATAAACATTTACTAACCATAGATGTTTAAGTAAAGGCTGGTTTGGTTTTGTGTTTTCTTAGTGAAACAGTCTTGTTTAATCCTGTGTAACCAGGGTGGCCAGAGTAGAAGTGCAGCCACAACCTGAATTAAAGTGGTGGTGATGCACTGCTATACTGAAAAGAATTTATACAATTTAACATGCTCAACTACTTGGGAGAATTTGGTCAGGTTAGTTTTCATTATTGCTGAGATCAGACCACTGAGCCTATAGCAAAATTAAACAATTGGGTGAAGTCTTTTGATGACAATAGCGTGCCCTTTTTACCAAGAAACTGTGGAAATGCTCTGTGCGTCTTCCCAGCACCCGGAGTCATCCACCCCCATCTTATAATTCAACCTGCAAACAGATTAAGCAGCTGAGTTTGTGGAAAGTGTGTTTACTTTGAGCTAAGAACCCTTGTGTGACACTACAGAGATTCCTCTGACACCTCTGGGAGAGCTACACAGACAGTTCGTACTCATCAGCAGGGAAACCAGGCTGAGAATTCCCCATTTCTTTGTAACCTCAACCGCTTCATACAAATCAGTGTTTGGCAATTAGGCAGGAACTCATTTGTTAGCTTAGCTTTTTATTTCAAAGATGTAGGATGTTCTACATTTCAAAAAGGAACTGACAATTTATAAACCTGTCAACAGAAAACTTTCTTGGTATTAATTACAGTAGTATTCATTATTAGAACTGTCTTAAGAAGATGCTGATTGTAATTTAAAAAATGACATAACGATTCATATCCTAAATAGGGTTCTGAAACGTCTGTTTTCTTGACTTCCTCTAGATGCTCAACTAAAATTGAATTCTGACGTGTGAGGAAAGTATTTTAACAGCTATATAAAGTAGTCTCTTGATATTATTCAGTAAAATATCTGAATAATGTAATAGTTTTTAACTGTAGCAACAGTTAAAAATCGGAAGAGAAAAATAATTCTAAGCTTCATTAAGGAACAACATAATTAGAACAATTACTGTTGGAAAAGTTTGTACTATATATCTTCATACCATGTAATTTACTGGTGTTCACTATGCCTTTGCTAATCTGTTCTCTGGCAACACTAAAGAATTTTTTTTGCATTCTTAAAAACTTCATTGTTTGCATTCAGCATCATATGGTGAGCTTGAAATACAGATGTAGTTTCTCCACGGCATTGCCCTTGTGTCAGCCATTTGTGTACCCACTTTCAATTGTTGCTTTCCAAATGTGAGTTCCAAGTCAGAATAGTGATCCTGTGTTTTGCATCAAGACACAAAGCATCTAAAAAATTTCTGGATCCTATCCCACATGAAGCGGCAGCTGTGAACCAGAAGGGGGATATATTGGAATCCGCTTATAGGGAACTTGGATGTAGTAAAAGTCTGTTTATTCTGAAGAAGGGTGAACATCTCAAATCAGCTCACTGCAGTGTGAGATATAAATTACAACTATGTGCTCTTGCCTGTGAAGGTGCTTTGCCACCCTAGCAGGGGTGGTGATATGAAACACAAAATGTTGGTGCGCAGGGAGCGACCACACAGATTTAGCAGCATTTGTTTGAGTCTGTTTTGATTGTGAAAAGTTATCAAGATACACATTTGACTTTTAAGAGAGCCCAATTACTTTATAAAGCAAATACTCATTTTAACTGTGTGGTATATGTAAATAAATATGTATGTGCACAAATAACAGTATGTATTGATTCAATAGGAAAAGTTGATGACCAGCATGATAATGTTTTAACTTATCCTCTGTAGAATGGCTATAACTACAATTTTCTGTATTTAATCAATGTTTTTAATTCATAGTTACAAAGAATTAGGACAGGGGCGCAGAATTCACCGGGAGTGTTGGCACAGTGCCACAGGCCCCCTGCAAATTTGTCCTGCTGGAGAAGCCAGGAACCAGCTGGTGCAGCCTCAGCAGGGAAATGGGACTGACCTGGAGAAGGTGGCTGAAAAAGCCTCTGAATTAATTAATGCTTCTGCCAGCAGAGGAAGCAAGACATTTTAAAACTGTCCTTCCTGCTGGAACCTCTGGGATTGAGAAGTGGCTCTGATGTCAGCAAGATCAGAGGAGGTTATAATGTAATACCAAATCAATATTAGCCAATTATCAGTAGAGGTTGAGGCCACTTTTGAAGTGTTTTTTTCCAGGAAAGGTTCTATTTTTCGGCACCATCTTTGCAGTTGGAATGAAATTTAATGCAATTTGTCTATTGAGGGCTTCTATTTTTTTCTCACAGTTTAATAATTCTAGCTCAGTAAAGCATAGCTCTCTGTGTGTGAGCGCAGTCACACTTGCACACTCACATAGCTGTGTAAGGTGGCAGCAGAGGGTGTACATGTAGAATTTCTATGTAATCTTCTAAAAGTAAACACAACTCCACAAAGTAATAGTGCAATGCTAAAACATACAGATATGAAAACAAGCATAAATGTTGAGAAACATGCTGCTTGTGCACTTTGTTGAGGTAGTTCTGACTATGAATAAGGCAAATATTAAAGTGATGTATAACAGAAATTATTACTTCATTTATCCATAGCTGTTTATTGGAGAGACCTTTTGATTTGGGTTTTTTCTTTTAAGGAGGAAGTTAGTAGAGTTACAGATTTGGATAAAATATTTCAGTGGATTGAATACGTAGGAAAACTAGTGATCTTCTGAATAAACAGATAGTTTTATCAAAGGCAATTACTATCTGTCATAAAAGAAATATTACCCTTAATGACATTTGCTTTACCTCTTCAGGTGTGATTTGTGATTTTTTTGGCCACGTAACATTCATTGTTACTGGAACCCACCCTTTTTTTGAGTAGTCCTGGATTTCCCTCAAGCATTTCTGATCATGCTTTCTCTGCTTTTGTAGTTGTTCATTTAGTTCCTTATCTGATGCTGACAAAAAAGTCAATCAATGACACAACAAAAATAAATAGTTCTTCCCAGCATTCGACACAGTTGGAAATAATACAAAAAACTGAAATAAAGAAGCAAGCATTTAGTAAGTGGTTAGAGTCCCCCTGTTCTGCAAGTAAAACTAATCTGCCTTCCGAGTACAGGAGCTGCATGCATTTCACATCCATGTCCAAGACGTTCTCCAGTGCTGGCTGGAGGGTCTAATCTTTCCCAGAATGATCTGAGCAGTGCAGTTCAAGAACAAGAATGAATATTTGAATAAGCACACCACAAAGCGAGGTGACCCTCCGAAAGGGGACTGACCAGGGACACATATGAATTTTGGGAAGACGCTCTGATGCTCTTTTTAACACAGCTGTGAGAAGAATGTGACTAAGACTCAGTAGTCTTTCTGGAGTATAGCTGGCACAGGAAACCATGAGGAGAAGAGAATTTAACACATGGGTGTAAGAGAGTCCGCTTCATTGATGGGATCTGAGGGGAATGTCTAATGACTGGAAGAATCAAACTTGGCAATGAAAACACAAAGCTCTTTTCATCAATTCAAACGCAGACTCTAAAGCTGCAGATGGTTACCTCCAGCCTTGCCTATTCAGTGCGGGGTTGTATAAAATGGCACTTTGGTGAATACTAATAGATCAAAACAAAGATTTAATAACATAAAGATGTGGTGTTCATTTTTAAATGAGGATACAGGTCAGTGTCTCAGAAAAGAGTGAAATAAGTATCTTTATGTATGGGTCTAAAGTCTCTGGGGATTTTAAACTGCAAACATGATATCTTTAGTGCACAGATTTTACTCAGTACAGTGCAGCTATGCAGGGAACCTGCTAAAACCAGGATTTCTGAATTATTATACTAATTGAGACCATTTGCAGCATGCAAATGTTGTTAACTGGTTATCTCCCTTTTAAAATCATACCTACATATACTTAGTTGAAGTATACATTGTAGCTTGTATGCATTCAGTCACTCATTGTAGATAAGAATGGAGCTAGTTAATTAGAAATTGGAGGCAGAAGCACTGCACAAAAGAAACAAGCTGTACGTTCACCGGGACTTACAGCTATTTGTTTTGGAGGAACCACCACATGTTAGAGAAATCAGTTGGCTTTATTTTTAATTTTAGAGATACATTTCTTGAATTTTGATCTTTCAAAACAATAAATGGCATTTGATTTCTTACTTTATTACAATGTTATGTTTAGAATTGCAGACTTCCCTAATAAAACCAGATTGCTTTTTTTTTGCCCTTTTTTTTTTTTTTTACACTTACAAATCTGTATTCTGCTGAATGTCAGATCAACATGTTAACTACTGCAGGCTAGAAATACAGCTTCGTAAGTATTAATAGTTTCACTGATTTGTGGCAGTAAATAATTTAGCTGATCTCAAAAGTGATTTTGCTTTTAATGAAAGCCACTATGTGCCTGCTGCTGTGAAATTGAATAGTTGGTAATCTTTTAATATCAAATGGGGAATAATTTAATAGTTGCTAGCATTTTGAAATGTAAAATGAGTTCTGGTGACTTGTTGAAGAATGTAGATGGAGAGCTAGTTTCTTAGTTACAGCAAATTGGCTTAGCTCTGTCACACTGAGTTGCACTCATTTGTCCCAGTTTATGATATGACCTATAGTTTACTGAGAAACATATGTTGTTGGTACATTCAAAAGATGAGTGAGTGAGGGCGAAGTGCTAAAAATCTTTCACTTTCTACAGCAAGCTGCAGAAGTCAACAGTTACAAGAATTTGTATGGAAGGAAATGGGGAGCCGAGGAAGACGGCTCTTGTAGCAGTCTAAGATACTGATGAAAATTAGCAATAGTTCTGGACTTTCAGAATTGGATCAAAAGTTATTAAAGAAGATTCAACATGGAAAAAACTGCTTGATGAGGACTGATGTGTTGTCTGTCTCGTGCAATGATTAAAAGCAGATTATAAACTCCATGGGGCCCATAAGAGATACACAGTCTCCACAGGCAGAGTTTTATGGTGTTTAGGAAACCCACACTAGCCAGATGGAAGATTCCCAGACACGCAAAACTGCCACATACCCTGAAGAATTCTGCAGAGTGCAGCAGAGCTGATGCAAAATTTCTTTGGCATGCAAGACATGAATAGAAACATGAGAAAGTCTGAAACATAAAATCGAGTAACAATCACATCATATCATGTACAAAAATATTACCATTAACTAGAGTAGCAATAACAGGCAGTGTGAACTTATTGGATTTAGGAGCAGTAGGCTTGGAAGTAGTCTGCTTTAGGAATTCAATGAGGAATTAAGACTAATTGAAATGAGTGAAGAAAGTCATGTGTGATCTAACTGAAAGCAGTACATAGAAGGGTCAGAATTTATTTAAATACTTGGAATTCTGCACTAACGCCAGTGACTCCTCTCAGAAAAATTCCCCTCAGACTGCAGTAATATGCATTATGAAATGATGAATTAAAAAGACTTGTAGCGATACCTATTTGTTGTAATAAAAGAATTGAATAAGCCAGTGAGGTTATGTGGAGCCTCAGAGAAATTCAGCATGTAGAGTGAAATCAATTTTCTGGGTCTGGAGAAAATAGAATATTGAACTAGTATTCAAGTCTAAGGTGAGCTGAACTAATTCGGTCACTGGTGGCATGTTCTCTGGACTGTTGTAGATATACCGTGTTTCTGTATCACTAGGCAGATCTTGTGTTCCTTGGTAAGACTAACGTATTATTCGTGCCATACAAAAGGAAATATATCACTTTTACAAAGCTGTAATGAAATTTATTTTCTGCATTGGATGATGCTTCACTTACAGATTTTTGAATTATGTTACATACAGTCCAGGTAAAATTTGCAGGCTGTGATGGAGGGAGTACCTGATAACCTAGTACCACTATGGCTGATAATTTCTCAGTCCTAAGAAGACTTGGTCTTGGGTTAGCATGAGCAGGAAAATTCTGACAGAAGAAATATGAAACAGTTGACTTTTTGTCTTTTCTGCCTGGGTTCCTTGGAGACCCAAATGGAGAAGCACATGCTGAACCAGAGTGATGCACGCTGGTTGCGCCAAGATCTGCACAGAGCAGTATGACCTCAGATGTTTTCTCTCAAAGCTCCCTTAGCATCTGTCCCCCATCCCTCCAGCCCCCCAGTTTTCTAAGTGGTTGTTTGGGAGCAGGGGTACTCCTCCAGGGCATGACACAATGGTGCTGTTTCCTTCTCCATCTGAGGAGATCCTGGTTCAGATCTCCTGTATATCAGGAATGTTTTAGCCACTCAGGTTTGATCTAGATGCTCTCTTCCTTGCCTTGAAGGAGTACCACATAGAAGAAAATAAGGCAAGACTTCTTGGATCAGAATGCAGTGAGCAGGCTGCTCACCTCTGAGATGCAAGACCTCGTTCTGACGCTTTCCTTTAGGACTTTTTCTCAGTTTTATCCAGTGCCTGTTGAATATAAATGCAGAGCCAGTATCAGAACAATTATCTCGTATTTTCCAGGAGAGTACCCATGATAACCATCCACAGAATCACACATTCAGGTCTAATAATACTTCAGATGTTTCTTCTGTAGAGATTCATAGCTTCAGAAGGAGAAGTCAAGAAGACTTTTCGGCCCTGGAGCATACTATTCTGAGAAGTGGCAGGTGTGGGTTAAAACCCAGTTTTCCTTAGCTTGTCTGAATGCTCTAGCTGATAGTATAATTTTTATACTTCTTTTAAAAAGGAGGAGTGGTAGCACTGCTGTTATCTTTGTCACCTTAAAAGAGACAAGTGGCCTCAGGTTGTTTTTAGAGAAGGGCAGCTTGAGAACCTCGGAACAGCTTGGAGCAAAACACTTAAAGCAAGGGGCTGAGATTAACAAAAAAAAAAAGGAAAAAAAAATCAACAACATGAAACTCCCTGTTTGGCGAGTTTCGGAGCATACTTCTTAATCTAGTTGTAAATCCCATCCCAAGGTGCTGCCATCCTCTCTGTACAGACTAGAGGAGGATTGTGCTGGTCCAGACCACGTGTGAAGCTGCAGATCCTGTTCTCAATGTTAAGAGTCCAAAAAGACAGATTAGGTGATGTTCAGTATTGCAACAGCTGATACCCTTTGTAGTACTAATGATTCACACTGTCTTTTGATGTCTTCTTTTCATATGAAGATGGTCTTTAATAGACTAATTTGCAGTATCAGTACAGAAGTCTCATGCAGTTGTGTGATTTGTCAGAGCAGATATGGGATATTCTTCTCATATATCTTTTGGGTGTCATAATTTATAGTGAGATCTTTAGCATCTGATGGTTTACGATCAATGCCAAGATTATGTTGAGTGGTGTACTTATCAGAATGAAGACAAAAAATGCCAGCCAAAAGGAATGATAGATAAGCCTTTCCAGTATTCCTTGCACAGCTGAGATATCCATTGGCTGCAGGCAGTTTCACATGGAGGAAGAATGCAAAACTGAGCATACAGTCTAAATCAAGTATTTATTTTCTTTGTGCAGCTATGGTTTACATTTACTTAACCTCTGTAAATTGTGGATTGCAGTGCAGATATTGTTTTCTTAAAGTATGGGTAGTTACAATATAAACACAAATATTTATCATCATTTGAATATTTATCATCTCAGCCTTTCACGAAAATATAAGCAGTGCTGAAACTTAGTTCTCTCAAACACTGAAATGTATTCTATGAAAGTCAAATGTTTTCAGAGTCAACATAATCACAACATCCCAGTTTTTGACCTGTGTGTTCATTTACAGTTTGCTTATAGCTGCTTCACAGAGATGGAAGTTTGTAGATTGCAACATGGTTTTATTGATTTATCAGTAGCAAAATACACTAAGTATACTCGGTAAACTGGATTGGCTAGCTCTTGGGCTTGTATTGTATAATATCAGCTCGTTGTGGAATACTTCAGAACAAAATCAGAATGTTGGCATAGTTAACATCAATGGTGTAAACCAGACTTGCAAAGACTAATATTTAGTAAGACCAATAACACAAACAAATCAGATTTTGAAGTTGTTTGCCCAATAGGAAGAAGCATGCTGACACAGTATTTGTAAGCTTATAGTTAACCATTCTATGACAAATTATTAAATAACTTTGAACAGCAGATTGAGTGCTCCTTGAAGAACAGCAAGAAAACTTTTTCTCAGACTTGGGGTTTTTTTTCTGAGATGATAAACTGTGTGTCACAGAAAATAATCATTTACTTTAATATTTTATATCCAAATAAAATAAGTCCATGGCATTTATGTTGCTGTTACTAAATAGTATTTGGTTTGTTTGCAGGAGTCATTTATTTGTGGCTTGGCTGAAGGAATAAAAATAAAGTTGTGGTTCTTTCTGTTAATACTCACACTGTCTCTTAACATACGCAAAAGATTGAATACTGTAAATGTATGTGCAGAAGCTCAAAAAGAAATCCTAGACATTCTGAAGCTTCTGAATTACGTATAATCTTTTAGAGAACTGCTGGAACAGTTCTTTACAGCAACAAATTGAAATAACTGCCTGGGCCAGCAAGGTATTTAATTCTAAGCAAACTTGAAATCATTTAAATTTTTCCATTGCTTAAAATTAAGTGTACCTTTACTGAAGCAGGGGCTAGTTCTACAAGGAAAAAATTACAGTTCATGTTTCTGATCTAGTACTGAATCAATAATTAATTGCCAGGTTTTTCCATAAGGCTTTTCATTTTTTTTAACAAGATTTTGTAGAAAGGCAGCATCAGTTGTATGAGAGCCAACAACAGCTTTAATGCCATCATTGCCACTGCTGTTTATTGGCAAGTTGCTCAGCTTTTCTGTTCTACATTTTTGCTGTATGTGATATGGATATAAGTAGGCACTAAGTTGTTGGAAACACCGAGTTGTTAGACGGCATGAATCTTCAGGATCAAATTTTATCATTTCAGCTTCACATTATGGAATTTTTGCCCATAGAAAGTATCAGAATTCAGCTTTTGAATGGAAGACGCTGCAGCTATTGAGATGTGTATAATGAAATTATTGTATTTAGCACTTAATTCTGTGCCTCCTAATATATCTATTTCTATCAACTCAATCTTTGATAAGATACTCATAAATTATTTGAAGGTTGCAAAAGATGCACATCTACATGTGATAAAAGGGTTTCTAAGTGGTGAACTCAAAACACAAAAGGCATTACACACATTCCCGATTTTAAACTCTGGGATATTTTACTCCACGCTTTTGAGGAATTTTGTGATTCTTGATATAAAGCCAAGTTTTTATATTCTCATCAGCAGAAATTAAGAAGGTTTTCTCCCACAATCAGTTCCATTCATATCGCCACTTGACAGATTTGCCACCAAGGCCCAAGTCTGCAAGCTCACCAGTTCAGAAGAATTAAAGCTGTCCTCAGAATGAGCTGAAGGTCCTCCAGAGTTGGTCTTGCTCAGGAATTTACTCCCCTCCCAGGAGCAGAAGTTTATTCCCAGTTGGATGTCAGGAACATGGAGCAAAATAGGCCTAGAAGGCCGCTGAAAAAAAAATATGTGACCTGTCTAACAATGTGAATTGGCTTGCTGGAATGGTGCAGAAGGCAGTTGGAGACAGTCTGTCTACCAGCTACTGGAGAGAGGTTACTGAAGCTTAGAAGTGGGAGGACTTGTTTTCATCTTAATGGCCTTAAATGGCTGATAACTCAGTAAAAAGCCTATGAAGTATTTTAAGGAGCATTGTGCATGTGTAGAAAACACTTTGGTCTGTGATGCTAAGTCTCAACTGGTATTTTAAAACCCCTTTTTTGTGTGTAAATAAGCAATTAGGCATCTTTTCTGGTTTTATCCATGCATAGGGGACCATGTTGCAACATCAATATAATAGACCAGCTTCATGTTGATAGCATCTACATATAATATATTACAGATGTTAAAAGGAGAAAAAGATGTTTCATCCATGAGCTTTTTTTGTTAGTCCACTACTGAAAGAAGACTGCTGTTAGATTTTCTAGAAATACTTTTCAGAAGTATGGTTGAGTTGCCCTGAAATGAGAAGTCTGTGGGCACCACTGGTTTACACCAGAAGGGTGGGGAGTTCACTTACCAGTCTGAGACCGTTATGAAGGACTTATCACAAGTGGGATCTTAATTAAATGCTTTCTTCTTACATCCAAACCCATTTCCATTGTTACTTGATCTCTCAGTGATGTAGAAGTCACTCCAGGTTGGGCAGTATCACATCAGTTATGCCAGGAAGGCAAATCTATTTAAATACATCAAACCTATGTAGAAACCATTATTTTTAATGTAAAGTGGAGGAATTTGATGATGGTTTATAGGAAGGAATTTTCTCTCCACAAGCTCCAGATTACTCTTGGTCATGAGGGTGGAACCACCTTAGGGAGGTGGAACATAACTGAGAGCTGCCTTGAGCTGGCAAGTCTGCATCAGATTTCATAAAATATTTGTGGAATCAAGAAAAAAGCTCATGTTGTCTTTATTGTTTATGATATCAAGAGAAGTATGCCAGAGTTGTGCTTTGATGGGATATATACTTGGGAATCAATCAGAGTAATATATCAGCCTGTGGAAAAGGACTTGAGGGTCCTGGTAGACAACGACGAATGAACAGTGTGATGCTGGGTTACATCAATAAAGGCATCACCAGCAGAGATAAAGATGACATTATTCCACTCTACTCAGCACTTGTCAGGCCCCATCAGGAATACTGTGTTCAGTTTCAGTCCCTGCTATTCAAAAAAAGATGTCGCCAGGCTGGAAAGGGTCCAGAGAAGAGCCACAAAGACAATCAAAGGACTGGGAAGCCCACCATGTGAGGAAAGGCTGAGAAAGCTGGGTTTGTTCAGTCTTGAGACAAGAAGGCTGAGGGGAGACCTTATCACAGTGTTCCAGTATTTAAAGGGTGGCTACAAAGAAGATGGAGACTCCCTTTCCACAAGGAGTCACATGGAAAAGACAAGGGGTAACAGGTGCAAGTTGCTCCCAGGGAGATTCTGATTGGACACTAGAGGAAAATTTTTCACAATGAGGACAATCAGCCATTGAAATAATCCCCCCAGGGAAGTGGTGGATTCCCAAGTGTTTGATATTTCCAATATTCAGCTGGATGGGGTGCTGGGACATCTTGTCTAGACTGTACTTTTGCCAAGACAGGTTGGACCAGATGATCTTCGAGGCTCCTTCCAACCTTCTATGATCTTATGAGCCTATAATTTGCAACTTTACAAACACATTATAAACCAGACTTCACCAGAGCATGTCCAGAAGAGGAGAGACTGGCTTGCAATAGGCATCTGAGAGGTTCAGACCTGGTCTTATGAGGAAAGTTTTTTAAAATATGCAGAAGGGTGCAATGTGGTGGTTTCAGGCTGACCACAGAATCACAGAATCCTAGATTCTATAGGATGGCAAAATACTTTCTATGGGAAGATATATTAGCGTAAGATAAAACTGCTAGCTTTTTCTGAGCAGATGACAGAGACTTTCAGGAAGTATTTGTCAAAAAAAATCCAGGACGCCCTTGCCTATTCATATGTGCATGAATTTTGTAGAAATGCTGTCACTGCAAGGAGTAGAGTAGAGTAGGCTTCGATGTCATGATTTCTCCTAAAAGAGACTAGCTGTGACACCAAATGCATGAAAACAGTACTTGTCAGTGAGAAAAGTAATTGAAGGTTATGGAAGGAGGTACAGGAAAGGTTTTTCTTGCACAAATAGAAATAGTAAACTTTGCATAAAATTGGCATATAAACTGTCAAGACTCAGGCTGGAATAATTTGGTGGAATTCTGTGATCTGATTAAATAATCTGATATGTATAATTTGACCTTAAATATGCCAATATATTCTCTATTTCATTTCTTGTTAATTTTTTAAATCTGATACCAGCCACATGCTCAGATGTGAATGGTCCATCCTATTGTAAGAGCCTGCTCTGTATCATAAGCATGTTGTAGATCACAATGTACTGAAATACGGATGAGGTCACAGCATAGTTGTTTAAGGGTTTATTTTTCTTGTTCATAAGCTCATTTATTTTTGGCAATCTGTGTATGCTGTCCTGAGAAAGCATTTGAAAACAAAGGAATGATACCTTTCACAAGGTAGCATTAAATCCAGCATAGACGCAGAGTCCTGATCTTATATGGTTCTGTGCTGTGTAACAATCTACATCAATAAAGTAGGGTGAACTGCTGTCAAAAGAGCCCAAATGTTTACTGCTCACTTTTCCTGCTGCTAGTGATGGCACAAGGTGAATAGTAATGGTGAGCTAGCTCATAATCTTCCAAACAGAAGGTAGAGAGCAAACAATTTGACAAGATTAGTTATTGTGGACCACAGATAAAGGCTTCATATTTTAGCCAAGGCCCGTATGAGCCAGGTTTCTTTTGAAATATGTCTGCTGTCAGGAGCCCAAATGGCTGTATTTACTTCTAAGTTTAATCATATACAGAATTACTCTTTGGGGCTGAGAAGATGCTGAAAGGGATTTAATAGGAATGATTGTTTTGTGACAGCACTTTTCAGAGGCAGAATAGTATGCCCTGCCAAGTATAAGGCCTGTAAGTTTAATGGAACATACTTTTTGGAGTGACATTACAAACCGTGTTGGGCAGGCAGGAATCGGCGGCAGTGCCTGGAGTGACTAGATTCAACGCTGTGGTCTACCACGGTTTAGAGCTCGTTGATGCTGCTAAATCAGTCTCTAAGACTTGTGTTTTAAGACCAGAAAGGACCATTATTACCAGTCAGTCCAGCCACCTGTCTAACCAAATTTTACTCTGCAATTCCTGCATCAGGCTCAAAGCCACTGCTGAACTCCAACATGCCATTTAGAAAGACACCCAGTCTCCCATCCAAAAGATGCAGAGGGAGCTCTGTTCAGCAGGAAGAGGCAGCCTGGTGCATCTGAACCCCATGTAGCCTTTAGCACTATTGTGATTTATGAAGGAATTGTTACAGATTGGTGCATGACCATTAAATACAACTGGTAATGTTTTTTAGTGAGTAGATCAAAATCATTATTGTTCAAAAGGCAGACTTTTGAGATGGTAAAAATACCTGAATTGAGGAATAATTAAAGATTCAGTGAACCACACAGAGGTAAAAGGGTGATGCCTCTGTAGAGTGGTAGGTAGGCCGCTCACTGCAAGGTCATACCTTTACATTCCAGGCTTCAATCCAGTGAATATTTAAGCATTTTATTCAGTCAGAGCAGCTTCAACATTTGAAACTCAGAACAAGCCACCCCAGCACCCATTGTTAGCACAGTGCTACTCCCTTGAGAGGGAAGCAGCTGGAGTCCAGTTCCCTCCTGCAGATAATAAAGCTGAACCAGTTTTCTCCAGCCTATTGAGTCAGTGATCCTACCCAAGTGACTGGTTTGTGGATGAGACTAGTATCACAGCAGCCTCTCATCTCTGTGTCATTTGTTTTCTTGACTTTTACACAAAATGCCTGAAAATGAGTACTCCATTTAGGATTTGATATTATATATGAAAGAGGAAGACTGAAGGAGAGGAGAGGGAAAGCAAAGGAATTTTTTATTCTTAGATTAAATTAAGGGAATTTGTTTGCATGGCCACTCACCAGTCATTCACTGAGCTCTACTGCTAAACTGCTTGTAATGCTTTTGTCCAATGCATTTTATTTGCCTAATATATTTTCATGCGTGGTTTTTAAAGGGAATTAGTGTTAGCAAAACACATTCCACAAAAAGTCAGGAATCATGCAAGTAAGGCCATCTTCATAGCCTGAGCCTAATCTTATCTACTGGAAAGATAACCAAGGGTTATAGTTTAGGTTCATAAGCCTTTATATAACATTTCAAAATCCAGGAGGGTTTTGTTTTTATCATTTAATTCCTCCATCTGCAGGTGGAAGCTATTGTTTTCTGCTAGTCTATATATTGCTTTGCAGATTACGACATAGGCTACTTGAAGTATACCCTTTTCTTTCAGTTTGGTATCCATTTTGGCTATTTCTAGGGCATGATGCCCTGGAAGAGCACTCTGTGGCTGTTTAACTCAGTCATATTCAGAACTGTGGATAAAGGCTACTGCTTTCATTTTGGGGTGAGTTCCTTTGTCCAGAGATGGAGCAGTATGGAGGATGTACTGATCTATGCGGATTTACGCAGTTGCATAGTTTTTACTGATCCCAAAATACAAGTTTGTCTAGTTTCAAGCTAGACTTCTTCCTCAGAATACATGAAAGGGGAGAGCAAGCCTAAAATGCACTTAAGAGTCAGCAGCTGAGACCTATAGGTAATGTTTTTGCAACTCTATGACCAGCTTCTGGGCTCCCAGAACACGGTAAGGTTTTTAAGTCTGCTTTATGGAAATTGGTTCTAAAACCAAACTTCTTTATTCTCAGGGGAATAAAGCTCTGTAAGACTTCGCTAAAAATCAAAATGGCTTGTCTAACAGTTCAGGAGCTATGTAAGAACACTCCATATAACATCGTGCACTCCATACAGGCACTTTTTCAGATGTGCAGAGGTGATAAGAGAACACAGTTTGAAATAACTGGAATTGGAGCTGAGAATGGTTAGGAATTTGTCCTGGGGAAGACACACCTGGCAATGTTCTTGTTTAGGGAGTCTTCCTCTGAACATGAGGACCTTCTTAAAACTTAGTGACACTTTTAAAAGTACATATTCAAACTTGAAACAGCAAGCCCCTCAATAAAATCTTTTTATTTCTGTATTAAAACACAGATTCACCTGCTTAATTCCAAGTTTGCATTGAGCAAGCATTAAGACACTGCAATTCCGCACTCTTCAGAATGATGCATCTTGTGCTAACTTAAAAGTAATGATGGACCAGATGTCTCTTTCCAACTTTGTAGTTGGGGTTCTTTTTTATTATTTTCCCATTTCATGGAAGCACTGAGGTGACCATTACAGAAGTAAGGAATGTATATAAAGAATATTTCTAGCTCTCATCTTTTTGCTTTCCATGGATGCAACTTCCATCTATCCTGAAAAACACAGGGCTTTTTGACCTCAGGTATGGTCAAGTCAGTATAAATAAAACCGAAGTTGTACCCATCCATCTGAATACGTAGTTAATTCCTGTATTTTATATGTCATTTTGCACTCATTTTGCATGCAGACATACAGTAATTGTGCAGAGAATGCTGAAGGGGTATTTGATAAGAGAATTTCCTTGTTAAGGGACAGATTTTCTAGAACTATTTAAGTACCAAGAAATAGTGGCAGTCACTTACTGGAGTTTTCCAAACTCTCTAAGCAAGGAATTGAAATCTCTGAGAATGAGTGAGACCTTAAGAGGCTTTGTTGAACATTCCCAAAGATGTCTGTGTCTCCCTGCACATTTGGACCTTCAGCACTGAAGCAGAAAGGCCCACTGTATCTTTCTTCTCTCTGACCTAAAATACAAACCCAAATACTGTCTTCTTGAATTACTTGTTTGGTCGCTTCATACGATCAAATTCAGTGATTGTCCATGCTTACATCTCAGGAGATGATACTGTCATATTGCACATTTAATTTATATTATTAGGACTGTTCCCTTCACAGGCAAAGACAAATGTAATTTGTTAAATCTGTATCTTAGGATAGAGTCAAACATAGTCAGCACTGCTTTCAGTTATGTAAAGTATGGTGAGATTATACTGGCAAATATATTGTGATTGCATAAAGTAATAAAAGTTGCTTTCTTCAGTTCAGTGTCTTCTGTATTTTGAATAGAACTCTGAGAACACTAAGACTTTTAAAGTAGTTCCCAGTACCTCCCATTTGTCTATTTAGATATTCAAGTTACCTTTGATCTTGAGGTATAAGACTATTCCTTCAGTTTAACAGAGATTAAAATGCCTAGCCTCCAAAGAGTCTGCTTCAGCATCCCACCAGGCTGGGTAGAGCCTTATCAACAAGGGGCACCCCTGGCAGGTAGTACCTCATTGACACAAATGGCCTTGTTAGCTGCCTTTTATTACTCACAAACTAAAATGTAGTTTAGTGTGAGTCAGGATGGCAGAATTGCGCCCCTGGTGAACAGAGTCCTGGATTATCATTCCAAAAAGGCCCCTGAGGCCAGTAAGCAGAGTTATTAACCACTGATACAGCACACAGCATTATTTTGTAGGCCTAAGTGGGATTTCAGAGGCATATTGGGTCTTGTGTCTGTGTAGGGGTGAATTTTGCCCTCTGTTGTTTTATCTTATAAACAGCTGATACAGTCGCTCTTTTACATTATTGTTTAAATCTCTTTCAAAAGTATAGTCTCTTAATCCCCTGCTGCTTTTTTTCTTTCTTCTAATAAAGAATAAATAAATTTGCAAATCCACACATGGCTGAAACAAAAGGCAAATAAGCCTTGCATGGTTTGTATTTGGTGTGGAATACCTCATTTTGATGATTTCAGTCATCATTCATTTGAAAAGCAGAAGCTATGATTGTTAAGCCTTATTATTTTCAATGAAGCCTGACAGTTTCAAGGTTAAACAGAAGACAGCTACTTTCATCCCAGTGGTGTTTCTCTTCAAACATGGGCAGCTCTTTGCTAACTTGTTTTGCTCTGGCATGCAGTGTCATTGCTTGGTCACAGAGTGGTGCACATCTAAGCCAAATTGCCGGACAGTGTAAGCAGTGACCTCCAACCTGTTGTCTCCCCAAAAGAAACCTAAATTATTGAAGTCATTTTTCCCCCACTTGTATAAGCCACACAGTACTTGTTTTGAACTGAACAATGATTTAAATAAGCCATGATCTCAGATTTTACTACTTTTCTGCTATCTTCCAGAAAACAATTTGCAGCCCAAACCTTTTGTTTGGCCAGACAGTTTGAAATGTTTCTCCTGTACTTTATGACTCTGAAGCACATTACAGGGGGTGCTAGTGTGAGTGAGACCTCCAGTGATAGTTAAAGTAGCTGAGAAAGCTGCAATGCTTCTGAAGATACGTGCTCTTAAAAGTGAGGATTGATCTGCCATTGCTGTCTGAAATCTCACATGACCTGATTTAACAGGGAAACTTCACAGTAAGAGAGGCTGAGGAAGCTATGACCTATCAGTAAACACTTAGAAGCCGAAAAACATCAATTTATCCACTGTGAGAAAACTTTCAGGAGCAAATGACTTGTGAAAGCCCTGACTTTCTACCTGCATAGACTGACTGTACTGAGTTATGACTGGATGCTGCCTCCATAAAGACAAAGAAGTGCAGTAGAGGTACATTACAAAATCAGGAAAAATGCACTAGTTGGTTAAAAAGGGAAAGCTGTACTCAAAAAACTGAAGGGAGAGGAGTAGCCAAGCAGTACTTTTTTACCTGTGCTTTCACTCCTTTAGAGTCCCTGTGGAAGAGCTTGAACCAGATGAACTTTTCACATACATTTCCTGCTGTCTGATAATTACATTAGGGTGGTGAATTCTTAATCTCATTTCAGGAATTAAGTCACCTGGTGAGTACAATGAAAGGTGTAGCTTCGTGGTGCTTGGTGGTTCCTGGAAAACAAGTGTTTCAATACGTACCATGTGCGTTAGTCATGACTTGTGGCAATAAATCCAAGACATGTTAACTAGTTTTCCTGCACTGAAGTTACTAATGCATCCATGAGATAAAATGAATTTTTCAGGTTTGATAAAGCTGTTATTTTTATTTCCTATCTGCATTCCTCATGTTGTATAATGCATTAGGGAAAAAAAGAAAATAAAGACTGTCTTTTCAGGTTAAAAAAAATGGTCAATTTTGCAACAGTGCATACAGCTATTTGAACCTGCACCTCTTTTTATCCATTATGGAAGTTGTGTACATAATATGCTGGACACAGCTCTCAAAGTGTTCTACTACACACTGTCTGCTTTTATATCATTAGTTTATTTGTAGGACAGCTTTCACTGAAGGATTCCATGAAATATAGATAAATTGAAGGAATACCTTGAACGCATGATTATTGGAGTGCTGAAGATAAATGTGTGCAAATGGAGAACTCTGCACAAATTTAGCCCTTTGCATTCGCCTAAATATTTTAACAAAAGGAAAGAATTAATTAAGCCAGTGAGATGCTGGACATGCTTATAATCTCTGCCTTAAAACTGAGAGAGGATTAGGCAGCTCTCTGTTCTACTTACTTAGACTGTTATTTTTTCTGTAGTTGTGTTGACATAATAATCATGTTGGCCACCTTCAAAATGTCATCCTCCACGTCCTGAGAAGCTTGGCTTGTTGAGTATTTTGAAGAGTTTTTTACATAAAACACATGGGAGTTTAGGCATAAATTTATAAACTGGACAATAAAAGTATCTGCTGGATAATGGGCAAGGTACTTTTTAAGGGAAAACAACAGCTAAGCGTTACATTTAATGAGAGCCATGGACCACTCATATTTTAAAAAATGCAAGAATTGGATGTCCTGCTTACACTAAAGTGTATAGGTACCATAGGATTGCTGCATAGGGTTTTGCGTCAATACCTTAAAGGGACCTCAGAGACTACATATACCACAAAAGAAAAGTGAGTTGATATATATCACTGCCTGCAAATGGGTTGGGTTGTAGTTTAAAAAGTTTTCCGTAAGTTGTCTGCATTTTCCCTTAATGTCTGTCTTTTACAGTAGTGCTTTGTTTCTGAGCATGACCACCACCAGGACAGCTTGGTTCAGTGCAAACACTGTCTCTTTCAGCCAGAACATTCCTAACGTTAGCTTCATTTTTTTTTTCCCTCCTCTCCCTCTCCCCTGCCCCCTCTCAGGTTGGAAAGGCTGGTGGACGTCCTGAGGAAGAAGGTTGGAGCAGGGACCATTAGGACCGTGATCTGATTGAAAGCTCTAGTCTAAGGAAGCATTCACATCTGGTGACCAGGCTGCTTCATTCAGCACTGTGTAAACACTAAAGCCTTAACTTAGCAAACAGTTGTTAGAAGTGGGACACTCCAGCGACATTCCAAGCTGAGATAAAATCAAATCATAAATGTTTAACTATTTTGCTGCTGAGTTCTGTGATTTGTTGAAATGTTTCACTGCAAACGTATTTATTTTTAAGCAGATGCATTGTGGCGCTGTGTACTGTGAAAAATGATGTAGATGCTTATTTTAAGAGTCTGTGCTCTCGGTGTTACTAGACTATAGTCTGCTGCAAGGCACAGCTTGGTCGCATTTTCAAATACTGCAGGCTTCAGGTGCAAAATCCTGCAAAACAGTTTCAAAATTTAAATCTCACATCATCTGTGGGACTGCGAACAGTCCAGCATTTGCATGTTAAATATATTAATTCATAAAGTAGGTTCACATTCAAGAACTATCTATGGGTAGTGTATTGGAGGTTTTTTCCCTCTTACTCAGCCCGCTGAATTGCAGGTAGTGACTGTGGCTACAACTAATGGAAGGATACATGTATAGCTTTATACAGTAGTTGTATAGCTACTGTTAGTACATGGCATTTTCAATGTACATTACAAAGAAATGTACAGTTAGGTTTCACTAGAGGTACAGCTTCATAAATCGCAAGAGGAAAGCCTTGTGACATTGTAAAGTATCTTAGACGGTGGAGGAGGTTTCCTGTATTGTTAATAGCCAATCATCTGTCCTTTCCTATGAGGTAAAATCTCTCAGATATTCAGAAACCACCTTATAGAGTTAAAATTTGCCTTTTCAGTGTAAGTGGGTGGGTTCATCACCCCCTTCCTACAAGACTTTTTGTCTTCTGCTTCTTGGCCTCTGATTGCGCTGTAGTGCAGGAGTACCATCCAGGCTGGGTTTGAGGCCAGCTTGCCAACCCTCTGCTTTATGTACTCCTGAAGTGCCCTAGGACTGAACTCAAAAGTGGAAGGAGAGACTGCTACGGCAAGGGGCAAAGTTGTGCAGAGGAAAAATTGGGGTACACATGTTATATTTCGCTTGCCTGCTCTGTTTTGTGTTTAATGTTACGCTGTCTTCCCTCTTAGTGTTTGCTTGTACAGGTGCCATGATAGCGTAGTCTAGCTGAAGAAAATTAAATTTTAATTTTAGATAGGAGAAGACATTTCAATGCCTGTTTTTTCTTTCAAGCACTTCCATGTTAAACCTTCATCATCTGCAGACCTAAACTCCTCTTAGTTCAACCAAACCTGAGCACTTGCAGGGAGATAAGTAGTATTCCTACAAGCCAGATTTACCCATGTCACCTCCACAAACTTCTGAAGTGCTGCTCCTTTTTGTCCTGTGGTCAATCTTAAGATAGCCAGGGAGTCTGGAGTCTCTCCCCTCCACCTACTGAGTGGGAAGAAAGTTTAATGCTCCCATAGCAGAGGACTGTCGCTGCCCAGCTCCCAGCCCCTTCACCATCTCCCATGTGCTGCTGTCCAGCGGCTTGGGCCACTTAACTGCTCTTTTTCCTACTGTCCTTGTTGAGCTTTAGTGCACCAAGCAAAAGACATGATCTCCTGAGCTGTTACTGCTGCTGAACCATTTCTGCTCTAGGGAAGTGTTGAAGAAAGAATAAAGATATATGGACTACCATACTGTGCTAGACCAAAGGTTCAACTAGCCTAAAGACTGCCTTTGGCAATAAGCAGTAGAAGATGCCTAGGAAAGGGTATAAAGTCAGGCCAGCACTAATGACCTTTCTCCCAAATGGTGTCCCAGCAGTTTGTTTTCTGAACCAAAAGTGCTGTCTTTGTATTTAGCAGCATTTTAGTTTCTACTTGTTCCTGTCACAAGGACTTATGCAGTTAATGATGCTTTGAGTGAATAAATATTTCCTTTTCTGTATTATAAACCAGCTTTATTCATTTGTTATCACTTAGTTTTTGTAGTAGAGAAACAGTGAGCAACCATTCCTTGTTCATATTGTGTTCATGTCCCTTGTGATTTTACATATTTGGCATCCTCCTCCCAGCATATCTTTTCCAGAGAGAACCCCTAGTCTCCTGTAAAGGATGTGTCTCGTGTTTTTAATTGGCTTCATCATGCTAATCTATTTCTTTTCCAGTTCTGCAGTGTTTTTACTGAGATACAACCAGATTTGTGCCTGATATTCAAGATACAGACAAGTCATGACTTTACCAGTTGTTATAATGATGTTGTCTCTTTTATTCTCTATGCTACTTGTAATAATTTGTAGCATTGGATTTTCTTTATGACAATTTCTTGGAATTAATATTTCCGTAATAATAAAAACAATTCTAGATCTCATTCTCAGTTGTGATATTCAGCTCAGAGTTCATCATAGGGTGTATGAAGACAGAAGTGTTTTCTGAGTGCATAACTTTGCATTTATGGGTACTGAATGTCATCTATTGTTTTATCATGCATTCCCTGGTGACCATAAGCTCCTACTCTATATATTTTCACACCTTATTTTTATTACTCACAGTAACATACTATCATCGGCATTTCCATGCTGAATATGGTGACATAAAATACCACCATCTCCAAATTAACTCCCTTTTCAAGGTGATTTCTTAGTTAAGTTGAACAACAGGGGCTCTGGGACAAAAATCCCTGTAGGACAATAAGGTAGCTTTCCTTCACTGTGAAAATGATACCTTTATTCTTACCCATTGTTTTAATCTAACTTTGAACTACTTATTTTTCAACATAAAGATCTTCCCTCTTACTTTATGGTAGCTTTGATGAGGAAGTTTTTGGTACTTTGGAAATGCAAGTTTACAAAATCAGGGCTTGTTATCCATGCATGAATGTGCTAAGTTCCTCCTTTCCCTGTGAGTACCAAGAACTCCTTACCTTCCCCCAAATCTTTCCACCTCTGAGCAAATAATTTTGTAAAGTGCAGGCTTCATACAGCAAGACTGTTTGACCTCGAGCCTCTTGTGCCCACTGGCTTTGTTTGGAAAAGTAGGATTGGACAGGCAAAAGCCATCTAGCAGACTTGATGTCAGGTACATCTGGTTGTGGTTAATACATGATTCTGTAAAATTAGGCAGTAATTTTGGCTCATAATTTTCCTTTTGATATATTGTACCTAAGGTGAAAAAATGTTTCCTGACTCTGTCTTGTACAAAGTAGCCTGAAATTCAGTGAGCTTTTAGTTAGGGGTTTTTATCATCCTGTAGGTAAATTACTTTGAATCATAATTAAATTAGGTGTCAATTTTAAAATTCAGCAAGAAATGTTTGTCTTCTTTGAAAAGGACCTTGGGAAATTTACTGTGCTGAGAGGCAAAGATTCAGAAACAGTTGCATTATCACTCTTTCTTGCTAACAACCTGGTGTGTGGTCTTTGGCAAATCCCTTAGTGACAGTCATAAAAGGTATGCAGCCTCTAAAGAGGTGCCCATGCTCCTCAGGGGAGTTTGCAGAAGCATTTGTGTGGCCAATGTCAAAGCACTTTTGCTTCTTCACCAGCTGAAGTGAACAGCAAAAGTTACTCAGGTTTGGTAATGCAGGCCCAGACTTTAGTACCCTCAGGTGAATTTCTGGCACTGTTGAACCCAGTCTCACTTCTGTCTTTCAGTGTAACAAGAGCCAGGAATTCTGGTCTGGCAGGTAGAAATAAGTGGCAATGATAACACAGGTTAATTGGTTTTTATTATATAGTTTATTCATTATGAACTGATGTCTGCATAGTGCTCTGAAAGTGAAAAGAAGCCTATCCCTATGCAGCAGACAAATGCAATTGTCACTTCTGTCCTAATTTATGAGAGAAAGATGAGATTGCGTCGGATTACGTACCGGGAGTAGCAGTTCATTTGCCTCCTGATGGAATAACAGTTCATGATGAAAGGTGGCTCAGCATAGGCAATGCTTATGCTGATGGTAGTAATTACTGGTCAGATTAGTGTTCCTGCTGTCTTGAAGAGCACTGAGATACTCAGAAAGTCTTTTCCCTCTGAGATTTTTTGTGTTTCTCTTGATGATCTTGCAGCACGTTATGCGTTGGAAGCCATTTCTGGTATATGCCAGGGTAAAATATGTAAATAGCATCATGTTGGCTCAGGATAAGAGTGTTATTAATGCTTTTCAGCACTGTAATTATATTCATAGTAAGCCTTCCCTAAGCCCTCACTAATTAACAATATTATGACAAATCAACTTTAACAGAAAAGAGCTGTGGACCTTTAGTCTTTTAGTACTGCTTTTCATTCAGCATACAACCCAAAATTGGTGGCATGGTTTTCTGTGCTGGTGTTGGGAAAACTGCTGATATTTGAAAAGTTCAGAGGCAGCTCAGTCTTGTTAGTGGAATCCTGTAGATGAAGTTGGTTTGATTCCTCCTTAAATATATTCACAAGAACGTAAGAATTCATTATTTAATTGTTAATGTAGAGGAATATTAGAACTGCTTATATTAGAACTTATAAATAAACCATCATATTGAAATATTTTACTGATGTAAATATGTTGTCATAGGTGCATTTATTTATTCCAAATAACAGGACATTTTACAAGATATCTTCATTTTCAAATTGAATGGCTTTATAAATATTCTTATCAGGTGATCAAGAGTTGTAACATCTTTAATCCGTGTACACAAATGAACTTCTTATCTAAATGTCAGGATTTCTCTGTGCCTCTGTTTTCTTCATTTAGAATAATTCAGTGGAAGACAGTTAGGTTTGTTGGGTTTTTTTGTTGTTGGGGTCTTTTTTTTTCTTTCTTTTTAATTTGTACCCCAGATGGTTTTCCTCCCATGCAAAAATAAACTATGAGGCACATGAAATCACTGACTGGCAGTTTCTCTGATACTGTGCTTGCTATGATCGCAGAGTTACATGTACTAACTCTTATCGCTGTACCATTTCACATCAGGTCTGCAGAACTGGACTTTTCTCTGTTTGTTCTTCTCATGCATTGGTAAATAAAATGCATTCAGAAGTCCAAAAAAACAAAGTGGTGTTCTCATATTAGGTTGATTATAAGTCAGCTGTTGAGCTTCAGTGATCTAAACATTTCATTCTTCAGTTTTGTTGGGAGCACACGTGTTCTGGGAGGCTTTTAAACAAATACTTGAAATGGTTGAAAGATTTACATTGCTAGTGCCTAGCTAAATATGTAGTCTTTACAAAAGACATGGTTTATCTTGGCACCATTTGAAAAACTCAAATATTTTAAACATTTGTTAAGTTTGAGCTTGCACATTTGAACTAAAAGTTTGCATTCCAAAATTGCATCTCGGGTTACCTGACTCTATCTCTTTTGTATTTTTTAATCCCTTTATTAAAATAGTCTGCAAAAGGAGCTGGGTCTGGAGTGTGGGGTTTTATTGTTAATTGTAAAATATTGTCATTCATTTAATCAATTTTGAGGTAACATTTACTTCGTAACTCTATTCAACTAAACATCTGAAATGCAAAGTCAGAAGTGTTTTCAGAATTCAGGACTTCCCTAAATTCTGGTAGCCAAGACTTGGTTGTAAAATCAATCAAATACAGAAAGAGTGGCTAAATCCTGCAGTACTTTACTCTTAGTCATGCTATGTACTGTGATGAGTAAGTACTGATCCTGATGGCTAGTGCAAAGCCAGGCAATAAAGAAAACAGGTTGAAAATATGTATGAGCTGATAAAATAGAATAGCTCTAGGTAAGGGAAAAGCTGTCTTTGACCTTTAGTTGGTTTTCTTTTCCTTCCCTTGGCAGAAGGGAGGGGCAGGGGCAACCTTTACTCTAATTAAAAAACAAACAAACAAACAAAACCAAACAAAATAAAACAAAAGAAGAGGAAAAGAAAAAATAAAACCTTATTTTCTCATTAGCTTTTACCTGCACCTTGAAACTTGAAAAGTTTCGAGTTGCAGGTTACTGAAGTTGCAAGTACTGAAACTTGAAAAGTTGAGAATGTATAAATTGAAACCTCCATATTTTGTTTAAAACCTGCAAGAACCCCTGTTCGGAATGTCCTGGATTGCAACGTTACTATTGTGATTTGGTGTGCTGCCCAGCCAGCCACTGCCTGCAAAGGGTCACCTTCCTTTCTCAGAAGCTGTCATCAGGAGTTTGGGACATTCCCTCCATGGTTTTCTTGGGCCAAAGGTCCATGCTATTCACAGAAGTTCATTGTTATTTTAGTGGCTTCTGAACATGACGGAAGCAGATCCGCTGTCATGCAGTAAAATAACAATATGCCTGATAGAATTGGTTACAACTGCTTCCCAGTGGCCCTGTTAAAGCAAGGTTATGAGAACCCTTGCAGAATACATTACACGCATTTGCAATTATTAATATATATAAACATGAACACTGTATTTCACATAAAAATGAGAAAGGTAATGGTTTCCAAAAAAATTCAAAGTACCAAACCATAGTATATTTGCTCATGAACTAAGTATTAGCAAAATTCATTTCAGAATCAAATATAAAACAGAAAAAAAAATCAAAATGTTAAGATTCAAAAATTAAAAACTACTTTGGTACTACTGTAGTTCATTATCTAAAGTCTCAGAACTTTGTTCATTAGTATTTGACTTTCACTGATGTAGTGTTTTGTGATCAAAGGATAGATAAACTGTTTTCAAAAATCAGTCCATGAGAAATGAGGCTACTGGTGTCTTGATACAGATATCAATTTAGAAGTAATATCTGTAAGTAAGAATCAGCTTTTAAAAAAGTTAACTTCTTCACTTGGATATTTAGCTTATTCAGAGAGCGAACACAACTTAGATGCAGCCTCCGTGAAAGTGTGCTATACTAGAAATACAATAACACAGCAGGAAGTCTCCATCAACACATGCTCATAGCACTAATATCACCTCTTTTGGTGCTTCAACAGGCTATATAAAATTATCAGCTTTGTTTCTTCCACTTTACATAGGGAAAATTTTCTCTCTCACCCTTAACATTCTACCAGTGCATGAAGAATATCAATATTACAGATACGGCTACTAAGCATTAGTAACTATATGGTCACTAGTGGTTACTAAGCATTAGTGGTAGAATTAAGCAAGAGGGGGAGATGCACAAATGGATAAAGATTAGGAATGTGATCAGCTATGGCATTTGTTATAACAGTTTTAAAATGACAGTGCAGAAAATAAAACGCTTCAAGCTATGACTGTGGTATGGCAGACAACTCTGCCACTCAACCTTATTATCACTGGTGTAATATGCTGGTAATGCCCTACTACTCTCACCCATCGTCCAAAAATGAGGGCTCCATATCCACAGTATAAGGTATAGATATGGAGCTATGAGGCTCAAAAAAACATATCAAACATTTTTAGCCTAGGGTTACGAGGTCAAATCAGAAAAATGAGAAAGATGTAAATAAATCATAACTTTGAATAGGAGTCTTCATCCCATTAGATGAGGAAGGCACGAATCAGGACACCTGGACTGCCCTGTTGTTGCTAAAGCAGCAAAGACAGAAAAAGGATTTGGGTGAAATCCCAAAACGCTTGTGTGAGAAAGCTCTGCCTGCTTCAGATGTAGAAAAGGAGGAAAAGTTGTTACAATGACTGACAGAAATACTTTGCTTACACTTACACATCTTGAAAACTTCATAGAAGTCAAAGGAAGATGCAGCTGTTGTAATATTTGAAAAGAGGTGTCTCACTAAGGTTAAAGTTGGTTTGCGAGCATAAGGCTAGGAAATCTGTTGAAGTTTGGTTTCTTGCAGTTTTTTCAATAAATTCTTATTTGATAGGGCAAGCTACCTTGGTTCTAAGTTTCAAATAAAACAAGATTTTTAATTAACATTTATCTGGTTTGGTCACTGTATAATCAGTATGAAAATAGGCAGTGCCCCCTCTACTTCTCACAGGTTAACCAGCAGAAATGCCAGTTGTCCTATCACTGAGGCTTTCTTTCATAAATGTGACACAAAAAGTAATATCAAAATAGTAAATATTGAATTATATTTGTAGGATCTCATCCCTTCTGTGATTTTCATCAATAAAATCTCAGCACATATTTAAAAAGAAAATTAATACTAATAGTACTTTATCCCTGAACTGGCAAAAAAAAAAATCCTAAAATGAGCATTTGTATGTTATATTTCTTCACTCTGTGTCTGATTAGACTTGACTAAAGCAGACTGAGGATTTTTGAGGTAGATCTTACCACCTTGGTTGGTGCAATCAGCACTCCCAAGTGTCAAAGCACTATTCTGATTCAGTTATATTCATGAAATGCTACCTCTAGCCATCCGCAGCTCTTTATCACATTTCTAATGGTTCCCACCCTCTGTATTAGAAAGTAATTTTTCTTCTGTCCAAATGAGTAGCGAATAAGCAGGGCAAACCCAGACGATCTGAGTTTAGCACAGAGAAAAACGCAAATACAGATGCATCTTAAGTGAAATCTGTCTCTGGAATTTGCTCATGTAAGACATCTGTCTGCCTGGTCTTTTCCACAGAGCAGGGCTCACTGCTGGGCTGCAATTCCCCTTTCTGATGCAAAAGCATTGTATATAGAACTAATTGCATCCACTTACAGTGCTTTTGGACTAGAGTTTGCTCACCTCCTGAGAGCCTGAAGTGCAGGAGAAGCAAGGACAGAGAGATCTGCAGGCTCAACCTGCACCGTGTGTTAAGCAGAGGCTTGACTGAAGGTTTTGCTGCTGGTCTGCAGGGATATTTGTGACAAGTGAAAGGGGCTGCTCACATCTGGACAACCACGGCACCAAACAACTGAATACAGCAACAACTGCCATGGCATGTGCTGGAACAATGGCCAGAAAGCCTCACAATTTTGCTCTTCTTTGATCACATAATGGAGAAACTCAACTCAATTACTTTTCAAGCAGCTAAATGCCTTGCTTCCTCTGCATTTTGCTTGTCTGCTCATGATAACTTTATTTCCCCAGAGTTCTAACATCCACTAGAGTAAGACTCTTACAAATCTGAACTGCCTATGCCTAAAGAAAATATGCTTTCATCAATGTGTGTTTTCGTGAAATCCCACAGGACTGTTCTCAATAGTCCTATATAGCAAATCCACAACCGCCTGCTGTAACTATCCACCCTGATTTTCAGTAATGGCATTATCCTTGTAATTTTCCAGTCATTAAAATCTGCTCTGCGGATGACTAACATTACATGTTATGAGGTGTTTCATCCAGAACTTCACCCTCACGCAGCCTCATTTCCTGTAGAGCCAATCACTGTTATCAAGTGACCTGCTACCTACTATCTCATTAAAAGTATTTATTTTTTTTTTCCCCAGTACTATTGACATTTTGTCTTTTT
Organism: Psittacus erithacus; assembly: GCA_009867235.2. Lineage (NCBI taxonomy): Eukaryota > Metazoa > Chordata > Aves > Psittaciformes > Psittacidae > Psittacus > Psittacus erithacus. The sequence goes on from WYDI02007291.1 coordinate 54,092, forward strand.
AGGGCTTTTCTAAAACCATCTGCTGCAGGTGTCTAACTAGGTGCTGTGACTATTGCTTTCCACTAGTAGTAAAGCAAGCTGAGGTCGGGCAGGCTGAACCACATATTACCCTCTTGACCCAGGACGTGTAGGAGATATACCACCATCTGCCACAGGCATGTCCTGTTCCCTCCTTCCGCCCCATCACACCTCCCTCCCCCGCCTTGAAAAACCCGTAAATAATGTCTCTAGTTCCTATTCAGTTACTCTTTTACCTAAGTGATTGATATACAACGTATGTATCTAGCTAACTACCACATCGATTTATGGCAATTATAATGTACGCATATAGTATAGTTCAACACAAAAAAAATATTTCCTTGACTTGAAAAGCTATTGTGCATTGTGTATGTAAGAAACCCCATAGAATCGTTCAGCGTATAAAAGCCACATGGCATGCTCCTCCTCCTTCTTTATTTACTGTTGCGTTTTGAGAGCACTCGCCCTAGGAAAGCTGGATACCACCCAGAACTGCATTAATTCCAGCGCCCCTTTGGCTATTGCACCTAAAGCAGGTCCCAGGTCTTCCAGGTGGACCTACAGATATGTGAGGAGGTGCAGATCCATGACTAAGGACTCTACAGAGAATCTATTGCTGTTATTGAACTTGTTTTCTAGTCTGTCTTCTTTCAAATTCAGGCTAATAGGTCTCATTACACTTATTTTTCCTGAGTACTTAAAGAGCAATTTACTACCCCAAATCCTTCCCCATTTTGATAACTGGGGACCAGGAACAGATTACCATTAATCTTCTCCTGAATAAACTGAACAGGGTGAGTTTCTGATATCACTTATCAGGTATCGCTCAGACATTTCTAATTCATGGGCATGCAGACACTTGACTTGGACACAAGACTCCTTTCTTGCACTCAGACATAGCTTATATGAAGCTGATTTCTCTCTGCCCTTACTGTGTACTTTCCTGATTCCAAGGACTGTGCTCAATCTCTGAGGCACAGCATCACCCCAGGACCTCGTGCTCAGTGGTAGTCCTAGACAGCCCTTCAAAGTATATGTATTTGTGGTCCATTCCTCCCTAAAATTTTTTGGATGTGGAAGAGACTAGGCAGAAAATTCTCTGAGGGAGAAAATGATGATGAAAGTAAGCTGAAAGAAAGATGGTAAAATAAAGTTAGGAAGTTCATTTCAGTTAACTCTGCTATATTAATGCTGATGCTTGTGTCCTCTCTTTTTGTTGCTGGATCATGAATCTTGCCCAGTATGGAAAGAAATGCATCCCTGACATAACCACCTGAAAGGCAAAATTGCTGAAGCCAGGTAGATGCCTCATAGGCTCCTAAAAACTAAAAAAAAAAAAAATAAAAAAAAAACAAACCCCAAAATGATTGTGTAGTTAATCTTGTTGGTTTAGTTGTGTTCCATGGTGATTTTAATTACACTGTAACTTGAGCTAAGTCAAAGGATGTTAAGAATAGTGGCTGGGTAGAGGTTTAGTAGAATGTGAATGGAAAGGAGTGATTTGGGGGCAGATCTGATGGGCAGGAATATTGCTTTGCTCCCAGGGACGGGGCAAGGCTGTTCTTGGCATGAATATGACATGGAGGAGTGCCAAGAGGTGGGCAGGGCCGGCAGCGGGGGATGACAGACACTGAGTAAGAAGAGTGATACTGAACTGATCATGAAAAGGGGGTGAGAAACACTGCCCCGATGCTTGTTAGGGGGAAGAGGGTCAAAAGCAGGACTCAAAGATGTGAGGAAGGATATCACAAGAATAGAACTGCAGAGCTGAATGCCAGCACCAAGCATCTGCCCTCCCTAGCAGGCATTTCACAACAGCTATGAGACTGAACTTTGAATTCACTTGAATTTTGCCCTACCTAACGGCAGTGTCTGCCCTTGCAGCTAGAAGGAATATCCAGCTGGTAACTTTGCTTTCAGGTCCATCAATAATGGCTGCATTCAATCATCAGCTGTGGCACTGATGGACCCTAAATTACTATTGTTTGACTAAGCAATGCTGTCAGAAATGTGTGCTCTGCAACACTTGAATGTTATTTAGCTGGACTGGCATGGAGTAGCAGTAGTTTCTAACCAAAGTATTCCTAGGAATGTTAACACTTCAGTTGAAATATACCTAGCGCAGCTACCTTGGGCTGTAAAGCTAAAACGCATCAAGCAATCATTCTTAAGTCCATGCTGCGGTCTTCTTATGGCAATAAGGAGCTACTAAGAACCAATATTAAAGTACACTCCTTTCCCTGATGGGGCAAAACATTTTATTTTGATGGGGAAAAAGAGAGCTAAGGAAAGAAAAAGACCAGAGTTTGTGTTTCTGTGATAAGTACTGTGTACGTGGCAAATAAGTCTTATTACTGAGGGGGAAATGATAATTCATGCTGGCATATAACATATCTTGAAGTCTCACTTATCTTAAAAGACAAAAGCAGACACAGGGAAGACAAATGGCCCTGAGCATTGCAGACATGACTGCACCCCCTTAGTTAGAGAGCAGTGCATTGGCGGCAGTCCTGTGGTCTCCTTTGAAAGCCAAGAACTCCCCTATAGCAAACTCGTACTATCTCATGGGATCAAGACCACAGATTTCCCCTTTGATTTTCAAGAGCTCTTGTCATACCGAAGAAAAGCCAGCATTAAATGTGTGCCACCTTTGCCCCTGCACTTTGGGGAGCTCTTATCACAGGAGAGACTGCATTTCTCCTTTCAGATTTTGGAAGGACAGAGAATCTATTGCACTTTCTTGCAGTGCCCTAGCACATTGGCTCTAAAACAGAAAACTAATTATGGACAGGTTGCAAAACAAATTCTGTGAAGTTTTCTTTGTAAAGAAGCTGATCCAACTTTTTGTTCACCCCAACAAAAGCAGGTGTCAGAGTAGCTAGCTGAAAGCCTTTTTGCTTTTTTCCTTTAGATGCAGCACCAAATTTTGCAGATTTAGTAGCAAAATTTATATTCTGTTTCCTCATGTTATATACTCACATAGATGAGATTTTAACTTGCTTTTTTTCCAAGGGTAAAAGTATGGATTTCCAAGCCATACAAAGTAAGAACTGGGCCATTTTGATAACAATTACTTGAATTCTATCTATTATTTTCATAATCCCATTTTCCACTCCTTTATATCACCTTTTTTTTTTCAGTATAGACTTTGTGGCTTGCAAGAGGTCTTGCTTTTGCTATACCGGTTTCTTGACAGCAGGATCAATCCTGCTCCTGCCAGGTGCTGAAACTGCTGAACTCACTTTGACTGAATAAAAGCTGTGGGCGCGACACCAGCGGCTCTTAGCTCCCCTCTGTGGAATGCTACATTTGTATTAACATGTATCTTTCTTTGTGATTTTTTTTTTCCTGAAACTGAAAATGATGCCCTTTACAATCTCTTCCTGGAGAGAGAGAGAGAGTGAGGTTGAGAGAGAGACTAAAAAAAATACACTCCCCTTGGAATTTAACCTTAATTTGAACCAAGATCAGTGAAAGAAAAGCACTTTCGTGCATTGTTCACCAGCTCCACCCAGCCAGCCCCTTATCTAACCTGAGTCTCTATTGCCTATAGCTTTGTAACTTTTGCAGTAGTACACTCCACATGCTCTTACACGCTTTAAAACCAACCTGGAGACACTGTGACATTATAATACCAAGAAACACCTCATGATCCTATCTTGCAAGTCTTGAAGACTGCACAGGGCAGCAGCAGGGACCGTCCTTCCGCAGGTTTATAAAGGGCCTAGTGCTTACTGCAAATAAACAGCCGTGGTTATTCCTGACCCCTGGCAAAGGTGATAGCAGCAGCTCAAACCCCTGAGTCAGCCTCTCCCTACACCTCAAACCATAACTTAAACATTAGTAACTTTCCATTTTAACCTGGTTCCTTGGATTTCTTTTGCCTTGAGAGGAAAGGAGCCAACCCTTGATTTGCATGACATCAGCTCGAGGTCAAAATTCAGCCTTAAACACTCACATAAAAAAGCAGGCTTCCTTGTTTGCTCTTCAGAGGCGGACTTCCACTGTATGTCTCCTATCATCTGTGCTTGGGGGGGAACAGCCAGTAGGTTGCTTTCTTATTACTTTTCACTTCCTAGAAAAGGCAAACAGTGGCCCCAGGTGTGGTCCATCTTCATGCCATCCTCCATCAGCCATCTGCTCCCTGCAGTCATCTCCCTTTCCCAGCATCCCTCAGTTTCTCCTGACTTGTGACCACTTGGCCCACCTTCACCCGCTTACTGTCTGCTTTATATCCCTTTCTTCCACATCCTCAGTCTTTCCTCCAAGCCCTCGTTGCTCATTATTCCCACCCCAGCTGCTCTCATGCTCCACAGCCCCAGGTTTTCTCCCTGCTTCTCCAAGCTTCCCCAGCCCCATGGCCCTTTTTGCTGAGTGCTGTCTTCCTTCACCTGCAGGCAGATGTGGTAGACGCCTGGCAAAGGGCAGCAGGAGGTGCCAGCCATACTAGTCAAAATGATGCCCATCATTTGGGGAGCAAGCTTCTTGAAAACTGAAGGTAGGAATCAGGCATTCACAACAGCTGTTCAAAATAAAGAAATATCGTGCGGCTCAGAAGGAAAGAGAGGATACTATTAAATGCACCAGTGGCTTGCCATGTAACCTCCCCTTTTTTAGCAACCGCCAGCTGCTTTTCTTTTAAAGAGGTGTTTTGTGAAGTGCCTTTTGTTTTCATTCTATATAGCCTAGTAATAAAACCCTTCAAGGAAATACTGCATATAGCATTGTTCTTACACTCCTTGAGTGTTTGAAGGACCCCTTGGATTGAGTGTGCACCAGGAGACTGGAGGGAGGAAGCAGGAAAATCGAAATAAGAAATATCAAGGAGACACGGTCAAGCATGATTCATTTCGGTCTTTCAGTTGAACCGGAAGCAGGATCAGATTTCACATCCACCCTCGACGGGGCTGGCATTTTCACACACACTGCAGACCCGTTGGCATGGAGGTGGCTTGATTTGAGGGTTATTACAGGTGCCGTTGGCATGAGGGGGTGTTCTTCTTCTTAAGAAAACCGGAGATGAGAAGAAGTTAGTCGTGCTAAAAAAAAAAAAAAAAGAAAGAAAAAAAGCACAAACAGAAAAACCCCACACCTTGCTTAACCTTTCTCACAGGTAGGCAGTTTTAGTAGATACCCACCCTCCGGGGAGCCTGCCGCCCGGACGCTTCAGCTGTGGCTGGAAGCGCTGTTGACCCCTACGAAGAGGGGAAGGCGGCTGCAGCCCGCGGAGCACCTTTGGAGGCTCGGTTCCGCGCCCTGAGACCCGCTGCCCCGGGCGCCTCCGCACCAGCTCGCTCCGAGGCTCGGCCGGCAGCAGGAAGATGAAGAGGAAGTCCCCTGGCGTGCTGGAGCGCTCCGACTGCTGCCCGCCCCGCGGGGATTCCCCGGCCGGCAGCTTCTTGCAGCGATGGGCCGGAGGTGGCTCAGCCGAGTCCCCTGGGGAAGGGTGCACCCCCTTTCTTTTAGGACCTGGGAGGGGGGGAATTCAGTACAGTCCCAGGCTAACAAACAGTCTCAGGTTGCCCGTGCTTCACAGCAGGCAGGCTGACCGCGCAGAGTCATGGCTGGGCCACGCTATGCGGGAGTAGGCTCCCCCGCCGGCTGTCTCTCCCTGCCCGCGGGCTCCGGCACCAGCCTGCACACCCTACCGCTCCGGGACCGACAGCCCCCCTGCCGTCGGGGTAGCCCACACCCCCCGGCTGGCGTGTGCCGGCGGGACGGGAGCTGTGGGGGAATGCGGTGGGATCCCCGCGCGGGGCTGAGGCAGGGGGCGAGTGTCGGTCCCCCCGGCCGGCACCCCGCGGCAGCGCCATTGACTGCCCATGGCGAGGGGAGCCCTCCGCCCCTCAGGAGAAGGCGAAGCCCCTCGAACCGCGCTGGAACAGGGGAAAGGAGGAGGGTGCGGGACGAACCAGCCTGTTACCGGCCGTGATCGCAAACGCCTTTCGGCGGCCTGAGCTTTAATTCCTGTTGTGATCATTCTGTCGAGGGAAAAGGGAGCATTTGGAGATTGCTTTCATTCATCAGAGCATTGCTATATATTTCTTGGCTGTCTCTCCTATCCATCCTAGTTTCATGCTGGTTCTCAAGTGAGTTTGATCTCGTGACTTACACTCTACAGGCACGAAAAGGTTTTTACTGCATCAACTTGTATGTCCAGCATTTGTACATATTTAACTTTTGAGCACATCTGAACGAGCCATTTCCACCTCCGCTGTTATCAAAAGACACGAACAACCGAGAATGACGAGGGAAAATTCAGTCTCCTGGGGGTGAAGCTGGCGAGCTGTACACAACTCCCTCCATATCCCACCCCACCGAGGGTGGCAGTGGGAGCCCCTGCTACACACATACCCTGCTTTGAGGATGCCTGTCACATAGATGGCCTAGCTGATTTCAGGGCAGGCTGAAGCTGGCGGGTCGGAGTTCAGGATCTGTTTGTCACTGGGTTTGTTTCCCAAGCCGAAAATGTTCTGAGTGGCTTTGCCCTCCGTGTGTGCACAGGTTCTCACCTCCACTGAAGCACCCACAGAAACTGAGAAACAAGGCATGCGTCCCACAGCCTTTCACTGCTCCGCAGAGGTGAAGGGGGAGGGTCGGCCCACTGTGAAGCTCTGCCAGTGAACAGCTGCAGGAAGAGAAAAAGGGTCTTCATCCTTAACCTGACTTTTACAAGTTCTACCATCAGGCCAAATGAAAATGATACTTCTAAAATCTTTGTGCTGGTTTCACTGGAAATGAACACTAAAAATTAAATCCACAGAGCTGCCTTCCATCTCTGCCTGTTAAATCAAGACATTTAAAAAAGAAAGAAAAAACAAAAAAAAAAAAATTCTGTTTAATTTGTTGAATCTCTTGTGTGTATCTTTACTTAGCACTGCATAGCATTACATGCAACTTTTGGCCCTGGAAGGAATGAAGTGCAGGAAACCCTGGACAGATTTAAACCAGAAAGAAATGCAGGCTAACTAGTGTTTGATTGGTCCAGTGAGCTGGAGATGGTGCCGTGTCCTCCTTTTTGCTAGAAAGAAATCCGGCGTGAAAGCAGAACCTTTGTTGCCTAGGAATTAAGTTGTTGCTGCTGCTTATTCCTTACCTGAACTCCTAATCCTCTGTGCTACAGCACAAAACAAATTATTTCTCGTAGACTAAAGGGCTCCTTTGTAGCAATTAAAGTCTATTGTGTAAAAGTATAAATGACACATTGATCGTTAAGGTAAGCTGACTTGTAAAAAGTAATTCTTGGACATGAAGTATGTGGTCATTTAATGTATACTTTGAAGAAGTCATTATGCACGGGAGGTAAACTACAAACAGTAAAATGCTTAGTTAGCCAATTAGCATGTATGCTTGGTCTAAACAGACCTCAGAAGAAGCAACATGAGGTTTGTTCCTACTTCTGCAGAAGACAAGGGTATTTTGCTACTGCTTTCCCTTGGAAAAATCACCTTGTTCTAGCTTTTTAAAATTCCTTAAACAAATAGAAGCCCCCCTCCCCTCAAATAAAAATAAACCCCTAGGGCACTTTGCAAAGTGGGATATATGCTGAAATCCTTGAACCTCGGACTCTGCTGAGGTCAGTGCAATCTCTGTCCACACTCATTAGGAAAAGAAAAAAAGAAAAAAACCTACCCCTGCCCAGGGAGTGATTAAAAGGAGGAGCATGGAGCCACAAAAACCAGTCCTGTCAAGGTCAGCTTTGTCTTGTGAGAGGCAAGGCGACAGGGTCAGCATTACTGCACATGAGGAAAACCCATGGGTTCTGGGGGAGGCCATGCCTCTCTCCTTCTGTCCCACCTTTGGCCAATGTGTCCCTGTTGAGCCAGATCTTCCACCAAAGGCAATGGGATATTTTTACTCCCAGAGAGAGTTCCTCATCTGACTAATTTAGTGTTCCCAGCTCCCAATTTAGGGTGGAGCGGGAGGGCTTCTGTTCCAGGAGGGTAATTTGACTTTCGGAATATTGGGTGCCCCCTGCCACCTTGAGGAGCCAGGAGGTCCCTGGATGACCCATGTGTGCTTTTCTGGGCTCCTTTGCTGCAACTACCAACCCCTTAAGAGCATTTCCTTGGAAAAACTGTTGTGAAGACATCATTTGCATCATTTGTGGCGGGTTCCCAGGTGTGAGGCTGGGGCTCAGTGCCTTCCCCTGGTGCCCCGGGACGCACCTCTGGGGTCCCGGCAACCTACTTCCCCCACCCTTCTGGTCCTCCACCCCAGTGTAAACGCATTTAGGGGCCTTGCCTTGGCCTCAAGAAAGTTGGAAACATGACGGGGTTCTGCAGTGGGATGGATGGCGTGTGTCGGTGTTCAGAGGTAGGTGAAACTTGAAGGTTTCCATCTCCATCCCATCTTTTAGCAGCTCAGTTTGCCTGCGGACACTCGTGGAACATGCACCCACACACCACCCGCACAAGGTCCTGTACTCCCCGTAATACGTGCAACACCTTTAACCAGTCATTGCTATATTTTGCTTGGCTTTGAAAATTAGCCTGTTTGGATAACACTGGATAGAAAACATTTACGCTGGAAGCCAAACAGGCAAATATTTTAATCTGTCATATTAACACAGTGGTTTTCCAATCGGTTGATTTTTGTGCTCGATTATTTATTTATTTGTGTGTTATTCATTCATTTGCTCCCTTCATTCATTCATTCGCTCTGTCATTCATTCATTACTACATCCCTTGCCCTTCATCGGCGAGACCAAACTCATGGTGACCCGGGCCTTACCCATGTGGAGGCAGCACACCTATTGCTTGAGATGGTATCGAGGTGTGATGGTGCTGAGAGACCTCTACCCTGATCCCTGCTAGGACAGGCATCAAAGGGCCCCCGTGGTCCCTGGAGGTGACAGGGGCCGAAGGGGGCTGTTTGCCTTCTAGGCTCCTCTTGCTTTGCGGCCCTTCCTCACTGTTGCCGAGCCGCCATGAAGCCAACGTCGGCAAGCGGGGAGCGCAGGCGCTCCGGAAGCACTTGGGCAAGGGAAGTGTCCCCTCCCTCAATCCAGAGGACACGGGGAAGGGCACTGGGGTGCGCCAGGGCAGGTAGCAGGGCAGTGGGGCCCGTCAGCTCCGGGGCCATCCCGAGGAAGGAAATGTCAAGAGCCTCCAACCCAGCCTGTGCCAGCTCGCAGGCTGAGGGAGGAATGCACCCTCAGACCACCAACGCGCCTTGAGCCATATAATGCGCCACTTAATACACTTCTGTAATTTAAACTTCTGGGGACCCCCTCCTTCCAAGCCGATTTTCGATATAGGTGTTTTCTCACCCCCTCCTTTTCCTTTGAAATGCCCCCACCCCCCTCACCCTCCCACTCCCTTTCTTCTGAGTCCTGCTCTCTAATTCTAGATGAGTATTACTTTGCTCTTTTCGTTGGCCAAGCACAATTGTGTTATTGGAGATAATGAATTCAATCCCCATCAAAGAGTATTAGGAGCGCCTTGGCCCTGTAGTGCCTTTTTTCAAACCGGGAATGAAAGGCAGAGAGAAAATTCTCTGGGTAGCCTTCGCGATGGCAGCTTTTGAAGTGAAGGGAGGCAGGCATTGTTGTTCACATTTTTGTCCATACGGCTGAAGAAAGACCGGCGGCTTTTGATGAGAAGATGAGAACTGCCTCATCAGTTGAGCAACAAGTTAGATGGCGAAGTCTTACCGCTGTCTACGGCCTGTGGATAACATATGTCCCGCATTAATAGGGGCTCTAGGAAACAATTGTCCGGAGGGGGGAGGGAAGCTCTGGTCTGCACCAGCCAGCGCCTCTCCCCCCTCCTCCTCTGGACACCGATGCCCGATGGGGGTGGTTTTAAGGGAGACCCTAGAAGATGCCCCATGAGTTGCTGGGGTGTCAGCAGGGCAGAGAGATGGGGAGGTGGTGGGAGCCGGCCCCGGGCACGCGGGAATGGGGGCAGGGGGACCCCGGCCGGCAATGAGTATGTGTTGGGCCTCCTAGATCACAGATTCTGGTGGTTCTGCCAGGGCTCCTAGTGGCCGGGGCGTGATGTTATGTCTGCTGCCACGTATTTAGAGGCGAGAGCATCTCTCCTTTCTGAACTGGAGTCTTTATTTCCACACACACACACACACTAAATGTGAGGCCAGACCTTGGTTTTGTTGCATTTTCTTTTTTGTTGTTCCCTTTCCATTTCATATAACGTCGTGACATACCTGAAGTTTATAAAGTGCTTCCTCAGGTAAAGGGACCTGGTAAGGAAAAAAAAAAAATAGAAGAGGGAAAACGTCTCTCGGTCACATCAGATAACCTTAGAACTAGAAAACTTCTTGCATACATTTGAATAAGTTCAGACGTGCTCTTATTCCAATCTCCTGCCTCGCAGTTCAAAGATTCCCCGCCCCTGGGGCTTTCTTATGCTAAAGAGGTCATTACTGAGAGTCACTATGGAGAGATCCTGGGTTGCAGAATGAGGCCCACCTCCTAGTTACCAACATGTTTACATTTTCCTCCGGTCATAACCGGAGGAAATGTGTGTTAGCAACCCGCCGGGCAGGCTTGGGGAAGAAAAGGAATAAAGGGGGAAATAAATTTCAGCTGCTGCGCAGTAGATTGCAGATCTGGGTGATTCATTTGGGAGCACTTAGAGGTATCGGGCACAAAGGCGGTGTTTGCCGTAGAAATGGTTGCTGCTCCCTGGGTGGGCAGCTCTGCCCTGGTGCCCATGATGGCTGGGAGCAGGTGAGAGTCCGCTGCGGGCCCCCTGCGGCCCAAGAGCTCGTCTGCCCCGCCGTGCCCCACTAGCGTGGCGTGGGGTGGAATTACGTGGGTCCCACTCTCAGTGGCGTGAGATAGCTCCCAGAGTCCTCCCGAAGCGGGTGCAGCCCTTTGAGGGGCACACGGCACCTCCATCTGACTGCTCAAGGCCAAGAGATGCTTCGCCCGTGAAAGGGATGCCCCTGCACCAGCCGATGGGTATGGCTTTTCCCCGGACGGCGGCGGACTCTTAACCCTTTCGCTGCCAAGTGGTGTGCGAACTGGCCCCACTTAGGAAGCAGAAGCGTGGTCACCCGAAACACGTCCACCCGGGGGCTCCTGCCCCCCGCTATTCCCTCCTGGGACTCAGTGAAGGAGAAGGAAGGGGATAGCAAACCCAAAGCTGGGCTGGACCACCGCTGGGCAACACCGCCCGCTGGGGAATGTTCAAGCTACCGGGGCCGGCGGGGAGGGTAGCAGCAAGCAGCACCCTCACCTCGCTCCTGTGTCGCCTCCGCGGGGGCACCTCCGAGCAGCTCCCAGGGCACACGGAGCACGGCGGTGCCGAGCTCCAGCTCGAAATAATAATAATAATAATAATAACAATA
>WYDI02007292.1:0-39427 GCA_009867235.2 Psittacus erithacus
GAAAGTTAGAAACACAGTGCTGCACCAGCCACTAAGAAGGAGAAAAAATGACTGCTACTGCTGAACCCATGACAACTTGCAAAACAGAAGAGATTCTTTTTTTTTTTTTTTTTTTTTAATTTAAAATGAATGTGGGGGGTTTAAATCTCCTTGATCTGATTTAGACTTTCCTGTCTCTCAAATAAATACTTTTTTTTTGTCAGCTATAAAGTTTTTTGAAACACAAGTCTCAGCATTGCCTGTTAAAATTTTGGAGAGATTGAGTAGCTGTACCTCCTTGCAAGTCCATATTTAGAAGCTATTCCAATTAGTAAAATTATAAGGTATTCACTGAGTCAGAAAGCAGGAATGACTTCTATGCCCATAGCATCATAGGATGATGCTGTTCTCATCTCCTCTGCCTTCTGAGTGGAACCATTCCCATCGACTCCACTGCCACTCCATATATCTGAGAAGGGAGTTACAAGTTAAAATTGTTTTTTTTTTTTAATAGTGAGAACTCTCCCATGACACTTTAAGGTCCATAGCATTTGAATTCATATATATACATATATCTACATATATATAGGTATATATGTACACACAGGCCAAAGGAACGGAAATACCCTTGCAAACAAAGTTGTGGGTTTTGTTTTTTTTTCTGTTTGTAGGACTGTTTGGTTTTGGTTTTATTATTTTTTGGTTTGCTTTTTTTTTTCCCCGCCCCTATAATTGATGGCAAACAAAATAAGCTGTAAGAGTTACAGAGTTCTCATACATTTTCCTTTGTGACGTCTTGGCTGTGCATACGTATTTCAGATATCAGCACTGTCATATATCCATAACTGAAATACTTTGTCTATGCACTGCAAATGCAGCTCCATATCTAGTCCTAGATTCAGGCTCACTTAACATAATTATATCCGTCAAATATTAAGTCTTCTTGGAAGCAGATCTGAACAGAAAATAGTTCATTTGCCTGTGGATGCTGGTGATGATGGGAATGCCTTACCATCTGCGCCTCTTTGGGTTGTGATCTTGTCAGATCTCATAAGGTAAGCAGATTCCGGCCTGCACAATAATTGGTTGAGAACTTTCCAAAGAAAAACCCAGGTGCTTAGGAAAGTTGCACTGGTGATTCAGTATTTGGCACTCTTCCCTCTGATGAGTAGCAGACCAATATCTCAGCATAATGTTGAGAAACCATTTGGTAACTCAAGTGTGCCAGTTTCCAGGGGAGACACAATCCATGCACACAAGACCTGCAGTTATGAAATACCTGGGGGTCTTCTTCAATGTCAGAAGGCAAAATAGCATTTTGGAATATAAACCCAAGATTTTGCTTGTGCAGTAAAGGATTTGGTACATCCCATTGTAAAGGCTATTTTAGAGCACTGAATGAACAACACGAGCACACAAGCTTATGTGAAATGTTTTGGGACAATTCTTGAAAACTACTCTGGCATTACTTCCTAGTTACTACTGGCAATCCTCCCAGAAAGATAACAGCAAAGTTTTTAGATGCAGTGTAATTGGATTATTAGGCACCCTTAAAATATGTAATTTAGATAAAAAGAAAAGCTCCCATCAGATCAAGGAACAGCCAGGGAGTTGAAATGCCTGATTTGTCTTCCTGTTCTGTTAATACTGTGCCTTTGGCAAGCCATTTGCAAAGAAAACTGGACTGCCTTATCAGGATGTAGTTTGCACAACTATTTCTAATTTATTCATGTGATGTTTCAGCAGAGTATCTTACCATGCATTAGTTTCTGATATATAATGAGTTTTAATTCATAATTACTACATTGCTTGCAAAGTTTGTCAGAAAGGAAAAAAGGAGGTGTCCTTATTAAGGCTAAGCACTATGCATACTCAGTTTTTTTCAAAGGGGTGACTATTCTGAAGGAAAATCTATCCTCATAAATATCCTTATAAATAATCTGGCCTTAAAAAACACTTACTTTATGCAGAGACTGGAAAATGTGTAACAAAATTATGTCAGAAACAGAAATATGTGCTATTGTTTTAGAACATAACCAGCACTCTGTGCACTTAATGTAGCAGTGGACCTGATGTAAAAGTTGTGTATGACCATCTATTCACATTCTGTGTAATACTGTCTTTCCAAAAGAAGAAAAAAGTAGGACTTCACTTTCAAAATGCCTTTATGCTAGTCTTCAAAAATCAATAGCATCTGTTCAAATATGGTAGGGTTGACTGTGTTTATTTCTGAAGATATATGTAAATCTGTATGGGACTGAAGATTCCGATTATAAGTGTTGCTTGTAATATATCTCATATTCAATATTTAGTAGACCGTTTATTTGTTCACAGCAGTGAGCACAAACATGAAAGACAGATGGAAAGTATTGAGAGTACACGTGTTTTCTATTCACATGTACTAGAAGAGGCTATTTGTGACATGCAGTTAGATAAAGACAGGTATTTAAGACATGAATTATCATTAACCTCATGAATCCATCAGTTCTTTAGATTTCATTTTCTGAAGAGAAAATTACATGATATATTATAGAAATAATTCTTCAGGAAGAAGCAAATTAAACACAATTTTAGCATTTCCATTCTTTTTGAATTACATGTTATGTACAGTCTAAACAAAGTAACTAACAGCTACCCCATATGTTCCCCTAATCACCTTGACCTAATACATGTTTTCAGTGCTTATCTTAAGAAAGAACAAACTCAAAGATGTACCATCTTTGTAGAAAGAGTTGCTGAGGTTCCTCAAGAAGTTCATTGTAACACCTTCTACTTACTATTGTTTGTTAAGAACAACAATATTCTTGGCTCTTTCAGAAAAAGAGCTTACAATTAAACAGGTTTGTCATTAAAGTTAAATACAAAATGAAGAAAAAATATCTTCGTTGGTACCAAACCTGCCTGAACTGTAACATTTTAAAGTCATAAAGTTGCATATGCACCATGCAATTTCATATTTGAGCAACTGCACCTCAAAAGCTGAAAAATGGGAAGTCACCCTGTAAAAAAGGAGCCTTGACCTGACATGACTGTTCTTTCTCTTTGCCCCTGCTTTCCACTCAACATAAATAATTAAATTAAATGCAGCTGAATTTCTTCCATTTAGTCTACCCAAGACTCAGTAAAGGCAACAAGTCTCCATGTCTCTAAATTGTCTTCAGAAACTGAATACTAGACAAGCTCAGGAATAAAGACCTCTCACTCAACATGAGTATTAAGGGTGTTTCAGTTTCTAGTGCTTTCCTAGTACTTCCCCTTTCCACAAACCAAAAGTGAAATACAATTCAGTCTATGATGCAAAAATATAGCAAAATATGATAAAACTCATCCCAACACCTAGAAACTGATCCTAAACACAAGAAAAAATATGGAAAGGACTAAAAATAAGGAAAAAATTCCTTAACCTTGTACCAGTGAAAAATCTTTTTGTCGATATACCATTCTTTCCCAACTATATGCAATCTGTCCCTTGCTTTTTGTTCTACTGGCGCCTCTTCTTCCCTCAAAACTGTCTAACATACTTTTCTGCCCTCTAAATACAGAACCAAGGGGCAGAAATAGCCTTCACGTTTCTCTGAAGTGGTTAAACAGATACTACTGAAATCAGAGAAAGAAAAAGAAACATGCTATCTTAATTAATCACGTTTCAATTCCTTCACAGCTATTATGTCATAATGATGTCAAATCTCTGAAATATCTTCTAAACACTGATCTTTTACAAAAAGCAAAAGCACTTCTGATTTTTACTGACAAGAAAGCAAACATGCCACAAGACTCTAATTTTCAGTTCTTTAAAGAATAATAGAAGTCTAACTATACAAACAACATAAATTATTTTAAAATATATGAGCACAGTAGGTTATGGAAATTATTCCACTTATAGGCCTTTTTAACCTTTTATGGGCAATTTTTTGTAGTATTTTGTTAATGCAGCTTTTCATTGGTTTTTCAACCAATCCTAATGAAAACAGATAGAACCTAAGAAAAACTAGTCTGCTTAGGAGAAACTAGTGGCACAAACAAGAATCTAAAGCATCAAAAATCTTCTGCCTTTATTCTGCATTGACACACAATACTTTATGAACGGTGAATTTTCTGTTGCTTGCACTAGCTCTAAGTATCCCACTTTCACCCACTTTTTATTACAGTACCAAAAATGTTACAGTTAGGGTATCAACATAGAACAATTTTGACCCTGACCCACAAGCTCTCTGTTGACTCATCCTGTCCCCAGACAGAGTTCCACACTCTCCAGCCTATCACTGATATAAATAGCTACTCCCCCTCCTTGTCTTCTTGCACTGCTTTTCCTAAAGAGCCTATAACCTTCCATTCCAACACTCCAGTCATAGGAGCCATTCCACCATGTTTCTGTGATGCCAATGATATCATATTACCGTAGATGTGCACATGTCTCTAACTCCTATAGAAGACTTGAGGCTCCCTCAGTGGCTTTTGCTGCTCAGAACTGAGTGTTTTTTATAGATGCTACATTTCTAATATTTCTGTTTGTTTAAATTTTGGAGATGAAAAAGGAAGGGAATCAAAATATTGACAAAGAATGCTTTGTTTTCACCTTCACTTAGAATTCAAAACCAACTAAAATAAAGAAGACTGAGTAGCAGCACTGTGACATAAGACTTTTTTCCTTGGTCTAAAAAGCAATTTCAGATAAAGAAATATGTATTTCTTTTCCACTATAGCTGCCTGCCTGGAAACATAGACATTGTGAGCAATTCTAAACACAGGTATATGCAGTGTCATTGCTTAGCCTACCTCCAGATGAATATTTCATAAATAACTGTACATGAGTATGACAACTGTAACTAGA
This sequence comes from Psittacus erithacus, assembly GCA_009867235.2. Lineage (NCBI taxonomy): Eukaryota > Metazoa > Chordata > Aves > Psittaciformes > Psittacidae > Psittacus > Psittacus erithacus. Next base: position 4,811 of record WYDI02007292.1, read on the forward strand.
CTTTGATCAACAGAGCTCTCAAGTTCAGGTTTCCTTATAACTAGGATGCCATTGATAGCTAAAAACCAAAAGAGCTTACATTCTCTGTCAGTCCCTGAGAAACTACTTTAAAACTTGAACTACAGAGGTTCTGTGCATTGTCTAGATTAAATGTAAGATACTGTCAGAGTCAGGAAATGTTTGTCTTTAAAAAGAGCTTTTTAAAAATTCCTTTACTTATTGAACTACGAAATAGCACCTTTGCATTATCTAAAGAGAGGATCAGATTTTTCAAATTTCAGATCTAGTTATTCAGTAAGCAAAATATTACAGACTCATCATTTCTCTTCCATTCCTACAGTTTCATCAACAATGGGCTGGGGACTGCTATGACCTTTTTTATTTTTGCGTCCTATTTCTTCCTTAATTTAGAGACTAACGAGCTCTGTATCAACGGAGTTCAAAACTGTAACTTAGGCTTTCAAAGCTATCATCAAGAATACTGGAATTAAAAGACATTCCAAACACAAGAGATACAATAGCAGTTTTCCAAGAGCTAGCTCTAATTTTGGGAACATAGTTTTAGCTAGTGAGGTGGCCTTATGAACTGCGATCATAACTGGAGTCAGTTTAAACCAGGACAGCTTTTCCAGTTACGTAACCCTGAAGTCTGCAGCACAATCGAATGACAAAATAGTAAAGTAAGCTACACAAAAGTAAAGAATGAAAATAAAAACCTCCCAAAATTGATATATCACCTCATCACCATAGGAACACATGGCTTTTCGATACTGTTTGCAGACAAAAGTTTATCACCTTCATTAGACCATTAATGAAGGCTAACGTTAATGGTACTTATATAAAAAGCAGATTGTGATGGCATACAGTAATACTATTTAGTCAGACAGTTTCCATGGAGAACAGAGGGGTAGAGTTCCAAGATGATACAATCTGGATCAGGTTTTCTGGTGTTGCCCAGGAAGAGACTGTGCTTGGCTTTCCAAGTTAAACAGCTGTCTTCAAAACATGAAACTGCCCATTGAAATGCAAAGCACACCTGCAAAGTCAGACATCACACTGAGGTTTACTACTGAGGATTCACTACAGCCTCTGGTCGTAAATAGGCACTACCAAGTGCAGGCTAATTCTGGATGGAAGGCAAACATAACCTACAGAAAGAGCAACTGGCAAGCATGTCTCAGCTAAAAGTGAATTAACTGGAATCTCTCTAATGACTGACCAGTATGATACACTTGCATTAAAAAGTTCAAGGTCTTTAAAGCATTTTATAATTTAGAAATTGAATTTCTCCACCACGTGTTCTTCAGCTGATAATCACAAAGTTCCATAGCTTGGGAGGGGATTCATTATGCTTCAACTGTGTCAGTCTCAGTTCACCTTCAAGTTACCTTGGCCCAGAATACAGATAACAGATATTCTGTTCACAGATAATCATATAATACACAGATAATACATATGTTGTTCATATATCACAGATAATTTAATACTGGTCAAGACCAGAAGATTACTTATATCAATAAATATGACAGACAAAAAATACTAAACTAGTATTTACTGGATTCACTTAAAAAGAAAAGAACACCTTAAATCTATTTCAAGGCATTTGCAAACCAATTACAATAACAACTTGAAAATCACAGCATCTGAGCCTTTCCCGGGACATGGAATCAAACACAAATATATTGCCCTCAGAACAGGTGGGAGTTTTTCTTACTTTTTTTTCCTTCTTGATTTTAGAAAGCTTACAGGAAAATGAAAGCTACCTCTTCAATTCCTAACAGGAATAAGCATTAGAGATTTCCTAAGACAAAATCTCCTTAGGAGAATCCTTGACCAGAGACGATTCATAGATAACTTGCAGTGCAATGCAAATGACATAAAAATATAAACTATTCTGTGTTATTTAATATAATTCTAACAAGAAATTTATTAGGCAGCATTTTTATCTGTAAAAATAATGATTAAGCTTTGCACATGTACATGAACATGGGTTAGCAGTTGCTCAAGGTGATAACTGCTATGAATCCTCAATTGTGGCATAATATTCAGATCACATTTTACCTCTTCGCAAATTTATTTATGCCTCTTATACATTTTAATGCACCTTTTATAAATCTGGATAATCAAATAGGTTTTGTTTACAACTTCATTCTTCCACACAGAAATCAGGGTTATTGTACAATAATATCCATCCCTATATATACAGTTTTCATGATTTTCAATGTAATGCAGTGCAACCTTAAAATAAAAGGACTTCTAATGTAACATTTTTACTGGCATATTTTAGGAACACTTTGTCATCCCAATTATTTTCTAAGATCAAGATGGCAACAAAATGTATATCTGGTTAGCTGGTAAAATGATATTACAAATCACAGCTCTTCACTTCATATATGCCAACCTCATTCATTGCACAAGGGAAGGCTGAGTTTGTAAAGTGGAGAAATTAAGTTCTGTTTCCCAAAAGTGCACCACTGAAAGGGCAAGACCAGGCATGAAAATATTAGATATTTATTCTGAAGTCTTCCTTTTCTCATAGTGCCACTTTTCTATCTTTTGTTCTTCAGTATGGCTACACAGGGCACCTCTTGATGTATTAATCTGAAAAAAACTGGAAAACCTCCAAATGCATATTAAATACTTAAAGACATAAGAAAAGTTTTTGGTAATGCCATGCAACTCTTGCAACCATTCTGCATGAGTAAAAGGAAAAATACTGTGTTAATGCCATTTCAGAGTGAAGATGGCTGCTCAGCTGCAGGAGAAGTAGTGGCAATGTGGCATAAAACAGAGTATTGCTTTTTGACCCTGCTTTACTCTCTGAGGGTCTGGCCTCAGATTATAACTCCATCAGGATCAAGAGATTCAGAACTAAAGATCCAGAATCGATAAATATTCTGTGGTGCCTTTTCTAAATACATTTAAGTGTGTCTGATTCTTTGTAACTCAAAGCATCATATTCTGTGTAGTGATCTTCCCCCATCTTCATGGTCTCTCTAGGGCATATATTCTTTGATGTCTTGCCATAACAGACAGGACAAAGATAATAATACTGAACTGCGACACTGCTTTAAACACTTACCACTGAAAGAGTTTTTCTGAGATACAGGGTGACTTAATGGGGCAGAGGAGGCTGTAACCTTTCCAATAGCATCATCAGTATGCACTCTATGTCATATAAAAAGTAAGCAATATTCAGCCTCTCCATGTGTATTGTACCCTTGTCCTGTGTGGAACAGACTGTTCCATGGCCTGCAAATCTGAGTCCTTTTCAAGGACATGCTACACAAAACTGTACTTTCCATTCTGCATAGAGATCTAAGGGTATGTTCATAAAACATAATGTAAAGCAAAAAAAAAAAAAAAAATTCCTCCAATTATCTATTGTAGTATATTTTGTAAAGGGTAGATATGATGACCCAAATAATTATAGTCTGGTTAGCTGAACTTCTATTATGGGAAAAGTCACAGAAAAGCTGATGCAACATAAAAGTACTACAGAATTAAAGGCTGGTAGCATAATTAGTGCTAATCAGCACAGTTTTACGGAAAACAGATCTTGTCAAGATTTCTGATGAGGTGACAAGTTCAGTTCACAGAGGAAAGTGTGTTGACATAATACAACTCGTGTAAGGGCAGTTGTCTGAAACAACATTTGGATTAAAAATTAGCACTATACAAAATTCCTTGTAACATACTAACAATTTGAAAAACAGGTTCATGGGCAAATCTCAGAAAACAGCTGTCAATTGAGAGCAGTTGTGACAAGAGGAATGTCTAGTGGGTTAGTGCAATGATCTTGGCCGATTACTATCCAGTAATAATTTTTTTTTCTGAAGAAACTGCATATTCATGTAGCAAAAACATGCAGTTGATACAAAAATGGCAGAACCATGAACAGTAACAAGGAACAGAAAGTGTTACACATGAATTACAAACCAAGGCGGACTTTTCAAAATGATACACTTTAATATCTTACCACAAGGAACTAGGAATGCAGGACACAGCTTTTTTGATGAATGTCCATATTTTGGAAAATGATTCTTGTGCACAATTTTGACATCTATAGCAGTTAATAAACTAGAGTTCCCAGAGTAAAATAATGGAGAGGAGAATAGATGCAATCACAGAAGATAAATATTAGATGCAAGTGTTACATTGAATTTCTAGTGCTTGAACTAGAGTTTTTATTTACTCTGTTATTGATACTGTTGAGACTATTACCAGGAAACAGCTCTCATGTTTTACTTTCAAATGGATACTGAAAAAGTGAAGAAGGCACAAAAAGATACTGTGGATCTGGGAAGCCTGAGTTACAGTAATAGATTTAAGAATCATAATCTTTTTAATTTAACCTCGTAGTTTAATATTAGCAATCTTTACAGTTTAAGCTTGGTGAAGATGATACAGTATGAGTGGTGCAAGAAGGAAGCCAATATAAACATGCATTGAAAATTTCTGATGATGGAAGATGCTAAACTTACCAGACAAAGATATAACAAGAAGTACATGCTGGAAGTAGAAGCTAAATAAATTCAGATGAGATAGGAGTATTTTTTTAATAGAAGATATACCCAGTCAGTAGGAAAAAAAAACAACTTATCTAGAACAATAGATTTTCCATCACTTTAAATCCTTTAGACCGGAATGAGTTTCTTCCTATAAGGCAAGAAGCAGCTCCATCAGAATTTGAAAAACTACTCAGTGAAATTCAAAGGACTGTGTTATTCAAAAAATCAAACTAGAGGATGATAATGGTCTCTCACAGCCTTAAACGTATTACTTACATCTCAGATCACAAGTGTGTAATTTTCAACAGCAGAGTACATAGCAAGTCTAAAGGAGAAATTGCCATAACATTTCATGAAATACCTTCGACCTTTTTACTATCTCCCAACAAAATATCGGCCTATTTTCTCCCTCAGCAGGAGTTAGCATGTTAATGACTTTTTCCAACAGACAATGTCTGATGGTACAAAGTTGGACTGAACAAAAAAATTTTCCCGTTAAAAAGCACCAGAAATTAATGAATACCATATTTCTGGAAAGACAAGTCACATTATTTTTAAATGGGGTTACTTAAATGTGTTATCTTTACAGTAACAATAAAAACCTTCATCCTCATTTAAAAATATTTTATAGCTCTTATTGTACAGCATCGAACCACCCTTGTGACACTTCCAACTCCCTTTTATTCTTACCTATCTTCCTTTTCACTTGGCTCACATTTTCACAGGCAGGTGAATGCTCATAGTATTGTTGCACTTCTACATGTATTAAAAGATGTTAAAATATCCTTTATTAGCATCATCATATTATAATTACTGAGAATATTTTCAATTTAAATTCACACCTGCTATAAAATGTATTATAATTTAATGGCCACACTTCATAACCATACTTTTCGCCCTCAGAAACAAAAGCTTTACATCATATTCTGGTAAAAACTACATTGCTTTCTATGATCCTCAAGGTAAAAGGAAGATGCTAGAGTATTTCAGCAAAATGGTTTGCTACAACAAATATGTATGTATCTACTACAACCACAACTCTGCAGATGTAATCCTAGAGTTACAAAAGACTTTACATGTCTACAATTTTATTTTTTCTAAATGGTTTCTTGACGAAAGAATAAGGAAACACAAAATTAAGTACAGGATCTTGAAGGCAAACACTGCCTTCTTTCATCATGCCACTACCCAGGCAAAGATTTGGTGAGATATTTATGTCTTTTATAGTTCCAATTTGTCATTAAATGTATCACAAGAATGATGTCTAATAATCTTCAAAGAGGTTTAAAAGCATAACTCACTAAATAATGACAATGATTAGACACGTGAAAGACCTAAAAGAACCTGTCTACCTGTTCATATTTGTACCAACACTGCAATAAGACAATGAAAAGGAACAAATACTTATTTTGGCAATAAATCAGAAATGACCCAAAATAACAAATCTGCTGAGGAAAAATATTTTTTTTGTATTTGTGCTTTTCAGCACAGAAGAATTTTTACAACTTTTTTTTATTATCTTGTCCCTTCCACCTATGTACTGCTTGCGCCGACATGTGTACCGCACAAAAGGAACCCCATGCATCACCCTTCAGTATTCTCATACACAGACACAGTCTTTATGTAATCCTCAGAGAATTTTGAAGTCAGCCCTGAAAAAAACCCCCCAAAAACTATCTCCAAAATACTATATCCATTATTTGAACTACTCAGAAATGTCTTAAGCAAAGAGATGAAATATGTAGCCCTTTTTATTAGAGGACTTGTTTAAGAAAAACTCCACTGACCATTCCCCAGCTTTTGAGGTTGGTGATTGTAACTTTGGCTATGAGATATTATCCTATGTTAAAAGATGTTATTGCCCTTTTAAGAGAACAAATCTGAAAGTAAAAAGTCACATAATATTTCATCTACATGGAAATATATTCAATGAACTTTCCATACTGTGGATTTCTATTGCCACAAATATTTTTTTGTCTAAAGAGCTAAAAACTTACATTCCATGAAAAGTAAAAGTTTTAGTGTTAACCATCAAACCAGTTCTCTGATAATATTTAGATAGTTTTAGTGTGGCAGCATCAGCATAGAAATATTTTATTCTTCTATTTTGCATGTGTCAAGAAGATTTCTAGCAGTTCAACAAATTACTAACAATTACCACTAAAATGCAGACAGTTTTCCAGATACTGCAGCATTTAAATATTATAGCCTAAATCAGCAGAGGAGGCATTGTTTTATCTTCTGCCATCATAAGCGCATTTCATATTGGAAAGCTGAAACAAAGCCATGAAATAACCTCTTCTAAGCCAAGCACTGTAAATGCAGTTTCTGATGGCTTTTTATATATATGATGGTTTAAAAAAACTACAATATTTTAGCATTAAATTTGAGGCCTAATTAGTCATCACTGGTACCTTTTTTCAAATAGTAAAAATGACATTTTTATCAGAAAAATACAATAGTGTGACTTATTAGGACTTTCCTTTCCTAGCTTAATATTTATTTCAAATGCATTGGCTACCATTTAAGCTGTGCAATTCATGTCAAGGCACTGAAGGAAGAAAATACTCTCACACATAGTGCTTTTTGAATTCTGCCTTCACTATTTCTTTTTTTAACATTGCAATGAAATACTAAAACAAAAGTCTTCTCCTGAATCAGCTTGCAGTTATGTATAGTCTGACCACTTTTTACACTGTAAAAGGAACTGATGAAGGAAAGGTATCTCAGTTTTCAAGGGAAGATATATCAATATTCCCAGCGATCAATTCACATCCAGGCTGAAAGCTCCCTATCACTCTAGCCTATCATTCCTTCATCTCCACTACATCACATATCAGCAGCTTCATGCAACGTAGCTACAATTCCTTAGTCAGCTAGTTTACATCGTTGAAGAAAGAACTGCGTAAACTACATTTTAGAAAGAAAATAAAGGTAATTATGGAAATCCTGTTTTCCCCCAACATGTTCAATATTGAGATAAGGTATGGCAATGACTTGCGTGCTGACTACAAATTGCTCAAGTGGGAGCAAGCATCTCTCAGTCTGTTGGCATCAATTCCCCGGACATTATCTTGCAATACTGCTTCAAAGTAAATATAATAGTGCTCAAAGCATGGCTTTTTGAAAACTAATGCATTCAATCTTTAGCAGGGAAATGGATGAAAAGCGGTATTTTCCATCTTGGATAGCTAAAAGTCTGTCACAGATGGAGCACTCAGCTCTAGTATAAAGCTCAGAATTTAAAATCATCCATATGATACCATCTGGTAGTGAAAATGTCTAGCATTAGATGGTTTAGGTGGTTTTCTTTTCCAGGTGTTCCTTCTGCCCGGGCATGAAGACATGACTAGGGATTGTACATGACAGAATAGGAAAAATAAAGTAAAACATAAAATGACGAGGAATTAACATTTTCCAAAAGACTTAGGATAGCATTCTGTGTTAAGACATCAAGAAAACAAAGCGATTTCACTTTGCTAGTTCCGTGTGGTTCTTTAAATCCCATATTGTTTGGATTCAGTGTTAGAATAGGTTATTTGCCTTGTCATTCTATGTAGACTGAAAAAATTCTAAGCTACAGGATTTTCTAAACCATAAATTTGACATATCTGGAAGAAAGGAGTTATAACAGCTTGCAATCAAACTGATTTCTTGTTTTAAGCATGCTGCACTTCTTACATTACTTTCACTAAGGCAAGAAACAAATCTGCATGCCCTCAATAATATTTTTAAATGATTATAGATTTGGAGAGGAAACACAAAACATTCTTACAGTTGCCTTTCTTGAAAATTCAGCATGTCTTTTCAAGGACTGATTTTAATGAAATTGAAATGATTAAAGAAATGACAGGAATCCGCTAAAAGTAGAAATGTTTCACTTGCAATTTTATACCCTTTGCATGTATTAGGATATATGTTTATTAACATTTTATGGTAGTTGCAATGCTGATTGTTAAAAATGTTTCATTTGGGTTAGAATTTTATTTTGATAAAATTGCCTTCCCTTCCTGAGAAGGCACACTATATGTTACTAACTCAGCTCAGATTTAATTGAACAGAAGTTCACAAACTAGTGCAAACCAGTGAAAAAAAACCAACCAACCAAACAAAAACCAACCCAAACTCAGCACAAAAAAAACCCAGTTAAATGTGTTCACAACACAGCAGCTGCAGTAGAATCACATCATTTATTCAAAAAGTAGTTTCCGATTAACTTCATGTGGTTGTTGCTGTATTAGCTTTTCCTACAGAAAAAGTATGAATATTACTGTTGATCCAACACAGCTATGAATTGTTTAGTGTGCATGCAGAAACTCTCACTCCTTTAGTTAAGTTTCACTGTCCTAATCCCCTTGGATTGCAGCATTTATCACCTACCAAACAAGTGTAAAATATTTCAGTCCAAGAGGATTATCACTCCTGTCTTCCTCTCTGATTTACTGGAGCAGAAAAGGAGAGTGAGGGAAGGCAGACAAAGCAATTCACCAGCTACAAAAGCAAAACCTAGTAATTACAAGAAAATTCCTAAATAATTTTGGCTAGTTGTCTTTGTCCCTCAGTTTTTTTATAGCAGATTTCTTCATTTCATTGCTGTTTTTCAGAGGGCAATATTTACAAGCAACAAATCAAAATGTCATTTTTCCCAAAAACAAAAAAGCAGGGGAACCATAGCCTAAGCCAAAACTATAGCCCTGACACTGCAAGTGTAAAACAGATACTGGAAGAAAATATTCTTTACTCCAAGAAGCTGTGACAGTCATTCAGTCCTCCTACAACCATTGCGGCATACCTATTTCTTCTTCTTGAGCAATTTTATTGATTATTTTTGGTACAAATGAACAGATCTGAACACAGAAGTTAATACTGAGGTTCACCATGGGTTTTTGATACCAGTATGATATTCCTTGCGTGATGATCTGCTCCTTTCCAAGCAGATCATAAGGTTGTTTTTCCAGTGTTGAGCCAATGCTTTCAGAAAATTAGGCACATGATAGATCTTTTTCTAACTGGTAACAGCTAACTTAAAGCCCATCACTGCATATTTATCATGAGGGTCAAATCAACCTATCAGCGCTACCTTGTAAAATACAAAGACTGAGACATCAGTGTGCAGTTCTACCCAGCCTCTTAATTTTGAATAACCTGAAGCTCTCTGTATACCAAGCTATTTCTGTCACTTTGCTTTATTCATCACTTTTGCTTGACCAATGCTGAATATTCTGCTGGAGCAAAGGTTCTAGCACAAATCCTGCTAGAAGCCATAAGCCAGTTCTTCCCCTGAAAAATTTATTTCTTTTTTTTCTATTGCTTCTTTCCTATATGCTTACGGATTATCAGGCAATATTTTACTTTCCCATAGAAAGCCCTCAGGTCTCCTGGAGGGGTAGTTGTAGGTGGGGCCACACTGGGATGAAAAATAATTGTTTTCCTGATAGATTTCCCTTTACTGATAGTTCTGATGAACTGTCTAACGTTTAAGTGCTTGTGACTGCTAAAAGTCCCAAACAAAAGTACGTTTTTGTTAGAGAGGTGTTTGCCTCTATGTTAAGGCAGTGACCAGAAGGACTTAATCACATTCTGCATATCTAAATTATCTTTTTTTTGGGGGGGAGGTAGGATACCCTTTTTTTCCTATTCTCTTCTTCCGTCATCTGAAAATTGTGGCTCAGACCTCCACCTTCAGTTACTGCTATGGTTAAGACACGGATAATGTGACTCCTATGTCTGTTGTTTACAAATTTATTTCAGATACTCCAAAATGTAAAGCGATGCCTAAACATAAATCAGACTTTTTTTTTTCCCCTGAGATTCTCATAACAAAGAGTCCGCCATACTTCATTTCATGCCACAGGAATGACTGTTAAAAGTTTTTTTACTCAAAGTGATTTACCATAGTTTTTGTCAGGGACAATCACCTTTTCTATAGCAAAATATGACATCGTAAATTATGACAAACAGAAACTTTCAGTAGATGAGTATTCATTTAAATGCACTGCAGTTATCTTCATGATTTAAGCTAGAATATTTGTTTTAGGGACTTGAAGTATTGTACAAATTTTTAGCTAGCATAATCCCTAAACTAAGTACAATTAAGATACATATGAGTAGCCTTTAAACAGTTGTCACTGAAATTCTAAAAGAAACTTGTTCCACTTTTCATCCTCCTTTTCCCCATTTCTTTCATGCCACAAAAAATGAAACATAGATGTAAGGATTCATTTAAACTGGCAGATTGCATCTTGATCAGTTTTTATCTTTAATTGTGTGACTATACTGTTTACAGACAAATGCTGTTCATATGACTTCTACAACAACAAACCCAAGGATAACTAGTAAAAGAAGGTACAATTACCTGCGTAGAACTGATTGAATTTTTTAACTGTTCTGCAAGTCTATTTTCCAGATTCATTCACCCAAAACACAGACAAAAGAAATCATTACAAGGATTCTGCCACACATTTCCTACCAATATTTATTCACTGACTCATGAATAAGTGAGCAAGACCCAAGAAAATATAATTAAAAAAAAATTTACATATGCCACTTTCAGGAACCCTGAAATTCTTTATTTTTTTATGAGATTATTTTTATGTGATTTTATTTTTATAAATATGATAAACATGATTTTTATAAAACATGATAGCAGTTTTGATGGTTTTTTGGTGGTTGGTTGTTTGTTTTTTCAGATGATACAGAAAGAAGTTAAAGTGGCTAATCTTGCTTTTGCTTTTTCTTATCTTCCAAATCACTTTAACCAGTTTCTAAATAATGCAAACGCCCCGTATCTTGAAAACTGAAAGTACCAAATAGATTCATCTAATCATATTATATTCATCAAACCAGTAAAAAGAAAAATATCTTTAGACCAAACTGACTGTTAGTCATTAGGTGGTAAAGTGAACAGTTTCTAATAAAATATTTCCCCCCCATACGATTCTGTAAATAAATTGAATACATGTTGAAGAATGGCTTGACGAGAGAGAACATGGCTCTCTGGAGCAGTTGTACAAGCAGACCAAATGCTAGGCCGCACTAGGCCGTGTTTGAAAATGCAAGTCATGATGAGTAGAGAGAACCAGGGGCAAGCTGACCTTGAGGGGCTGACAAACAAGGAAGCAAACTGCAAGTAGGAGGAGAAATGTTGATGTAGTCCCTTAGACTTAGCCAATCATGTAATAACTACTTGATGTAATCTTTTAGGCTTAGCCACTCATGTAATGACCAGTAGGCATAAATTAGTGGACAAGGTATATAAGCTGTACCGACTGGCAATAAAGTGGAACTTGCTTATCACTCACATTGAGTCGTTGCTTGCTTCCCCGCGCCGCCTCAAATACAAGTTTGATAAACATAGTCATCACAAAAGTTAGCAGAAGAAAGGTTCAATGTATTGATAACTAGTTATCTTGTTAGGAATAGGCTGTAATTTCACTGAGAAAGGGAACAATTTCGTAATTGAGAAAACTTAATAGGGCCCATTTCTACAAGCAAGGCTTCAAGTGATTTAACAGTGTGAACAGGACTACACATGGTGAATAATCAGAGTAAGGGTGTCTCCACTAGTACTGCAAGGCACTTGAATACTAAGTTTAACCTCACTGTGGTATTGTCCTTTTCATGCAGGTATTGCAATGATCTTTTACAGTGGCAAGAACAGACAGCAGAAGTTGAGGCAGAAGATCTGATTTACAGGAAATCTGGATCACAGCTGATAAATGGACTCAAATCTCCCAAGGTTCAGTGAAGTAAGATTTGAACTACAAAGTCATGTGCCTTTTCTGCAGTTAAACAAATAACTTATTCAGTGAGCAGATAATATTTAAAAGATTAACAAATGTTTACTTTTTCATGTGCAGATTCAGATGCCAAACATTTGCATTTCAGTTTCACTGAAACATGAAAGCTAGAAAGCAAGACAGTACTCATACCATTACTCATATGTTTATCTGTGTTTTGTGATGATAAATGCCAGTACGTCTTTTGACTAAATCTAATTTAATAACTTTTTGTCAAGGACAGAAATTATCTATGCTTGCCTTACATGGTGTTGGTTTAGAAACTGAATGCTAGCACGATGCATGCTCTATAGCATGATTTCCATATCAATGAAACTAAAATCTTTTTTTCTATTATGAAATAGTTTTTGATGTGCAGAATTTTCAAGGCATCATCATGCTTTTAGGGATAAGACTTGACACTTTGTGAAACCCTTGAAGAATTTATGTCAGGTCCTGGCCTCATTTTAGTGAATGGAATAAAAACCTCCCAAACATGCATTGACTTCAACAGGGACACGATTTCACCTGAAGTTTATGCCTAAGGAAAAAAAAAAAAAAAAAAGCAGAACTAATTAAAAAGGAGCAGCCACAGAGATTGAGAAAGACTTTTCCTCAGTTTTAGAATAGTGAGTCTGTATTCGATGCTGAGGTTCTGTAAAAAAAAGAAATTTGTAATCCATCAATCCATGTGTTGTTAAGAAATTGTAAGATTAAAAAGATACTTCAATGAGCTTTTCAGAGCAGTCCATACTAAAATAATTTTGCTTCTTCAACTATGACAGGTGAGTCAGCTGTTGCAGTTTTGGGGAGGTGGAGCAGTAGATAGGACATGACTTTATTCTGGTTTCTTACACGGGGCTGTGTGATGTCACTTACATGCAGACTATGAAAGTGCATAGAGGATGTAAATCACCATGCACCAGTTGCACAGCTGGTTTAAAACCTGTTTACAAAAGGTATTTATTAGTGTTTGGCTGTTAAGCTGAAAAAGGTTTTGATGTGGAAGCTGTGTGTCCACTCCAGGTTCAACTCAATCAGAATTTTTATGAATGATTTTGGTGGTAGAATTGAACACTGTTTATATCCAAAAGATAACAGAGGGCAGGACTGCAGTCTCAATGGTCTCAGCAAATTGAAAAAATGACCTAAGAACAGCAAGGTGAATTAGCTAAAGAAAAGAGCAAAGTACTTCCTGTAGGCAGGAGGAATCAAACAGATGGAAAGTACCATTTGGCAAGGTAACAAAATATGAGAACTGTAGGAGATATTAACAGTGACTCAGAAATAAGAATCAACACTGTAGCACTGCACAAAACCCAGGAAATCTGATTCAGTAAAGCTTAATGGCAGCTTTATAGATAAAATACCAGAAGTCCCTTAGATCTGCTTTATTTGGTGCTGGTGAGGTCTCAGCTGGACTATCTTTTTTGTTTGCTTGGAGTTATTTTGTACTTCACGCTAATAGACCTACAGAGTCTATGGGAAAAATTTAGACGACAACGACGAGAATAAAAGACCTAGAAAATATAAGCAATAAGGAAACATGAAAGAAATATATTTACTTTGCCTAGAGAAGATTAAAAAATGAAGAACCAGTATGATAAATATCTTTCAGTATTTAGATGGTATAATGGGAATGTTTGTCCTGCCTGTTAAGGAAAGGTAAAAGATATTCAGTAAAATCATTTTGGTAGGATACTAGGAAAAACTTCTGGCATGCAAAACCAGGCTACTTGGTAACAACACTCAATCCATTTTGCTAGTTTAAAAAAGCTAACATAAACACTTAGCTAACCAAGTATAAAAGGCTAAATATGATTAAATATTATTATTTCTACGTGCAAGAAATATTATAAAGAGATCTCTTTCCTCTTTATGTTTCTATAAATCAACTATAGGTAATTTAGCATTACATAAGTAGAGGAGCAAAAGAGACAGAACATTCTGGAATCATGGGTGTATCTTTCTAAATACATCAACAACAAAGGAATATGCAATTTGCTTTTATTTTTTTTCCTTTTTCATTCTAATGATCAAACAAATCATCATCCTAAAGGAGTTTATGCTTAACATAGTGCCATGTGACTTTCTATGTATAAAATACAGGACATACTTCTACAGTTTAATATTTTATTATAAAGAAGTAAAATAAAATATTCCTTTGCCATGGATTGACATATTCAACAGTTTGCCTTTTCCCCCTTTTTACTGTATCTAACATGCACCATGAAGCCTATCACAAAGAAAATACTAGAGAAAAGAAACAGCCATTAATAAAAATATTCCCTTAAATTTTTAAGTAGGCTGAATACATATCCCCTGCTCAGGATCAGAATGCTTCAGATCAGACCTTTTGCTTTGAATTTTTCATGCAGTCTTGCTATTTTTCTTGTTATAAGCGTCTTCTATACTACCAATCAATACAGAGCCACAAATTCTTGACACTGCTCTTTGCTTTGAAGCATGAGCTTACTTCATTTGCTTTTTTAAGGATCCCAGGTTTTGAAATTCAAGTAATTCGTGCTCTGAACTGAAAACCCAAATGCTTATTACTTATTTGCATGTTGGTATGACTTTTTATATAAGGTTTTCAAAACTGACTCCCATTGTTTCATGGACATGGTAGGCAGGTTTTCAATTTATTTCATGTGCAGCATCACTGGCTTACTTTGCACCAAAATAATAATCAATGAAGGAGGAGAATCAAATAAACTACGCAACTCCAACTGAAAACACAAAGCAGTTTTTCAGTATGTTTATAAATGAAAACTCTACTATTGCCATTCTCCCTCCTTTTCATGAAGGCAAATCAATGAGATGGGATTTTCAAAAAAGCATAAGGAATTTTTTGCTAGAACTCAAACCCCATTTTCAGCAGACTAAACACTCAAATTCCAATTTAAATGCAATTTGGGCTCCATGGCACCAGATTTTTAAATATATAAGGAACTTGGTGTTAAAGGAAGGCATCCCGTTGTGCTTAACTACCATGAATTCAATGGGTGATAGGCACTAAGCATTGGATTCAGCTCATTTAACTTTAGCTGTCTACTAGTCAGGTATCTACTCTGAGCTATGCTGGATGCTGGCAGTCTAGGCAGAGAAGCAGGGATCTCCAAAGAATGCTTCAGTCCAACGGGTGAAGTGTAAAAAGGAGTGAGAGAGACTGAGGAATTACACATGGGGAGGGATATGTCACATGGGTATGCACATAGTCATATGTTCTGTTGAGAAGGAGCCAGACACATCACCAGCCTCTGTAATCACAGCGGCTTGCTGGTTTCCTTGAGTCCATGTTTTCTTGCCTATAACCTACCATCTTAAATAAATAGTAGAATACTTGAATATTATGTGAAAATAATTTTTAGAGTTTGAGTTATCAAAGACCTAAGTTATACGTGGAATAACATTCTACTTATATGCAGTTTGCTACTTACGCTTGTGATACTTTGCACCACCTCTGTATGAGACATAAAAGAGATAGAACTTGATACTAACTTTCAAAACATGCTTCTTTATGATAGAAAACAAAGGAGTACTGTTTTAAACAGCAGTGTAAAAAAAGTTATATTACTTTTTATATACTCTTTTTAACAGACACATTTTTGTGCTTGTGCCTAAAGCTAAACAAAATGGGTACAGGATCAAACAAATTTCTCTCTCAATAAACTTTACTCTTCAGAGATGCTTCATATAGAAGCAACTCTACTTTGTAGAATCTATCATTAATGCTACATACTGTAATATAGACAAACATCCTCTAAAGATAAGTTAGACTGCTACACTCATTTTTACTTTGAGACCTGAATCAGGATAAGTATTATTATCTCCTCGATATATTTAGCCAGAAATATATCATCAAAGTTAAGTCTCCATAGTCCTTTAAAAGCTCTTGCTTTCACTATGTGGAGAGAGACATTTCTTGAAAGAAGCCAAATTACTTCAAATTTGTACTTCACACTATTTCCAAATATGAAAACCCAAGAGTCTGGCAATTATCATTATATTCTCATTCCTCTAGCAGGTTGCATATGCTAATGAAGAGAAAAAAACTTATTACATAGTATCATAGACTGTTGTTACTAAGTGCTTCTGCAATCTCTTCTTCCAAACAGCTGCCTGAGCATATAACTTTCTTTTTTTTTTTAATTAAAACCACAGAATTCAGGAAGGCAAACACAACAGCCAAAAGTTGTAGTTTTAAGAAACACCTCATGCTTTGAACTCCATTATTGTTCGTCAACCATGAAAAATGTACAGCTTGAGATTCTACAGAGTTATCTAAGTTGACATCACTTAATTCACTTTTCCATATACCATAGTGTGCTGCCTTTCAGCAGGAGTTTTGGAAATATTCTTTTCATTGGAATGAGGAAGGAAGAAAATGACAAGGAAAAAATACTAATATTTAGAATCAATTACACAGATTTGAGGTAGCAATTTTACAGGAGGAAAAATTAATTTCCGTTGTATCTCAAATAATTACGTTGCACCACATTTCTGGAAATATCTGTTTAAATGTTTAAGGAGATTTATCTAGTGAGTGCAAATTCTCTTGGGGTGCAAAACGCATAGTATGGCTCTGCGGCTAAGGCAGACATTCACTTTGAATTATTTGTGACAGTCTGAACATATTACTGCCTTCTTACCTTTTATTAGTGTCTTCTATAGGAGCTACTCACCTCCTCTAGTGCAAAGTTGTGCATGTGTGTAAGAACATATCTTACATGTCTGCTCAGTAGCTTAATATACACCTGCATATTTTAGCCCACAGATAGACCATGAATGTTCAAATGCTTCAGTTCTCTTGCAGGGCCATGGGAGCGAAACTCTCCAGCAGAAGGGCAACTGCAAATACAGAGCTTTATGAGGAGCTCCTGTAAGAGATGAACAGCCACTGCAGCCATTTTCAGTGCATGACCTGATGGTTTGTGAGCTCGCTGCTCACGGTGGTGAGAAAGGAGTATGATAAAAATGACACTGCACTTCTCGCTGGCTGCACTCACACTGTTTTGTGAGATGGGGACAATATTAAACAAGATTAAAAAATGAGAATTCGTCACAGCTCACATTACTTTCTTCATTTCCATAAATGCTTATTAATATATGAGAAGATGCTGAAGGCAATACGGAATTTTTATTTTCTACTGGACTAACACTGGCATAATTTTCAGTGACATAAGGATCAGAATGGTTTCATTCAGGAATTCAAAGTAATATAAAGCTACTCAGGAACTGTGCCTGGGCTTAGTGTTGCCTACAAATTTCTGGTAGACCCCTGGTTCAGAAGATGGAGCTTATATAACACATTATAATTAGAGGGCAATTTATACTTAGAGGAAAAGTAAATGTGAAGAAAGTGTATTCTACCCAATGAACCTGCATTGAGAACAACAGATTGTTAAAGTATTGTGTAAGTACTCAAAAAGATTAAATAATGAAAAAAAAAAAAAAGCTGACACCATAAGACAGTGAAATTTAACTTGGTTTTAAAAAGTGGAACATTATTTTTGGATGCTTTTATACTTTTACAAAAGATAAGTGGGTGCTCTGGCAGACCCCCCAGCTTTCAACTATGGTACATGACCCTTCAGTCCTTGTCCATAAACAACTCCAGAATCTGATTTATATACCCATAAGAAACTGTCTATGAAACGCATAGACAATTCCCCAGAACAGCTGTCATAGCAAACATGCCTTCTGATCTTCTGTTCACCTGCTTCACTGGAAATAAATTTATCTTCTAATTTTTCATTTTAAGCAAAATCAAGTTTTTTCTGCTAGTGCTTAAACAATTGGTGAAATGCTAGCAATGGTACACTTCAGCATTCAGAAGTGATTTCCTTATGGAGGGGAACCAGGAAAGCTGCCCTGTCGAAGTAGGGCTTGTGTCACTTGCCTATCCATCCTCACAGGGATAAGAAACATGTGAAGAACGTGCTGAGAAAGTTGAGACTTCATGAAGAATTTCAAAGATACAACACTTGTTTACATTCTCTGTGCAGTCTCCTATTTGTTGGTTACCACTTCTTATTCTGTTTCATCACATCCTATGACTATGCCCCATTTAGGACAGGCTTTATTTGTATTATCTGCATCTAGGGCTCATAGCATAATGGCACCCTGATATCAAATTGGGGCCACTAGATGGTACTGCAATGTAATTTATAAATATTTAAAAGAAATCTCATAAACATGTATTTGTTTTTTCCGCATTGTGTTGGCCGTAGCATTTGAAAGACTTGTAGAAATATCCATCGTACTGTCTTCATATATATGCCAAGATCTTCATGTAACTATATGCTGTTTTAAGGCATATATTAAAATATGCACTTAACAATCTTAACAGTATAACTAAGGTACTTAATATATATGTACATCCATATATGATATTTATATAATACATACATACATGTGTAGAATTATCATCTGATCAGTCACTACGCTTACTTAGATTTACAGAAACATAGAATCATAGAATGGTTTGGATTGGAAGGGACCATAAAAATCATCTACTTCCAACCCTCTGCCATGAGCAGGGACACCTTCCACTAGACCAGGTTGCGCAAAGCCCATCCAACTTGATTGTGAAGACTTCCAAGGATGGGGCAGCCACAGTGTCTCAGGCAGCCTTTGCCATTGTCTCATCACCCTCACAGTAAAGAATTTCTTCCTCATGCATAATCTGAATCTACCTTCTTGACAGTTTAAAGTCATTCCCCCTTGCCCTACACGCCCTTGTAAAAAGTCCCTCTTCAGATTTGTCGTGAGCGCCCTTCAGATACTGGAAGGCTGCTCTGTCTCCCTGGACCCTTCTCCAGGCTGAACAAGCCTAACTGTTTTCATAGGAGACATGCTTCAGCCCTTGGATCACCCTCATGGCCCTTCTCTGGACTCACTTGAGCAGCTTTACACCCCTCTTGTGTTAGAGGCCCCAGAGCTGGATGCAGTACTGCAGGTGGTGTCCCACAAGAGTGGAGTAGATAGGCAGGATCACCTCCCTCGGCCTGCTGGCCATGTTCCCTTTGATGCAGTCCCAGACACAGATGACTTTCTAGGCTGCAAGCACACACTGCTGGGTCATGCTTAACTTCATGTCAATCAACACCTCCAAGTCCTCCTCAGGGCTGCTCTCAGTCACTTTTCCTACCAGCCTGCAGCTGTGGTTGGGATTGCCCTGACACAGGCACAGGACCCTGCACTTGGCCTTGTTGAACTTATTAAATGAGGTTGGCATTGGCCTACCTCTCAAGTGTTGTCAAGGTCCCTCTGGATGGCATCGCTTCCCTCATACTCATGTGTTCCTTTAGTCAGTGCATAACTATTAGATTACTGGAAAAGTGTGCATATGTAAATCAATATGCAGATGTTGCTTATTCACGAACTCAACAAAATATAGCACTGAATACTAAAGACAAATTTTGTGCAATAAGCAAAATCTATACAACCATATTTCATATTTTTCTATAGTTTGAATGATTTCCTATCACAATCTGCTTCACCATTAAAGAGATGAAAAATTCCACTTTTATCTGAATGTTTTCCACCATATGCTACATCTACAGTAATAAACAGTTAAAATTTATAAACAGTTATCTTTCAGCCAGTAAAGCTGGAAGTTTAAAAAATTGCTGCAAAACTAAATTATCTGAAACCATAAGCATGCTTAATAGTATCTACCCATGAAACTACCCTCAGAATAACCTAACACTGCTGGTTGCTAGCACTATTTTCAATTTTCATCTGTTAGATACATGATCAAGCATGTCAAATCTGCCCTGAGTAATAGAAGTGAAAAAATAAAGTCATTTACTTAAAACATTCTGATAGCTATTTATCTGAAAACCCTGGTCAGATTTACAGCTCAAAGGCATTTACTTACAAAGTTAACCAGATGCTTTGAGTTGAAAACTAATTTAATTTCTCTGTTATCTTAACAGCACATCTGTTAAAACAACATCCAAGGAAGGTAATACGTTTAAAATTAAACATCCTGCAGGTTGCCTTATTAGAGTATGTGCAACATTGATATTTAACTGATAACAAGCACTACCTTACAAAAATAATTAATAAATGCGGAATCAAAGCAGTGTAATGATTTTACTAATGGGCACAAAGTAATGTAGAATGAATGTGTTACTAGTCTAAGTTCAATCTTGTTACCAAGTTCATTGCTTTGTTACATCTGAGTTGTGCTGAAGACAAATGAACCATTTCTTTTATTTCCTTCTTACATCAGCTGTGTCTAGTTATCGAACTGTCCCTTTAAAAATCAGAGTATATTACCTGCATGAAGTGTTCAGCACTTCTAGCCAGCATGTTTTTTAAGCATCATGAATGACAAGCTATGCAAATCATATCCTGAAGTAATTTGCATTATTGCACTTAATTTCCATAAACTGCATTTCAGAGCAACTAGGTATCAGTCCAAGCAGTGAAAGTTAGATTCCTAGGTACGTGTGTGCTTGCCAGTGTTGGGATTTCTGGTTTGTCCTTATAATTCGCTGGATAAGATGGTGGAGACAAATGAGAATGATAGGAGGAAATGAGGCTTCATATTTCATCCCACCTCTTACATTTATTTCCACCAGCAATGCAGGGCTGCATTAATGTGTCCTTTGGCAGGAAGTGCTACAACCATTGCTGCTTTTTCCTCCTCCCATTAGTGTCATCTGGCGGAAAAGGAAAAGAGAAGGGATAGGCTGCACTACAGCCACTAAGAGCCAGCCATATATGGCTAATCCTGGACTAACATCTCAGGTTAACAAAGGAAAGGTGAATTTATCAGCCATGAAAAGCTGTTACTGCATGAACATCAGCAGTAGGCAGATTTCTAAACTGCTCATTTCTTCCTTTGGACCTTTTGCATCAGATGCTCTCCCACAGTTCTGGCTGATTGCTGAGTCTGTCTGGAGGTAGGAGAATGGACTGACCATATCCTGAGTCCTTTCTGGCCTTACTTTACTATGAATCACCACTATGAATATGAAAACACTGATACTAATCACAGTGTATATTGACAGTTGGGGAATTCCACTTCTATGATTTCTTACATTTGCCTTTATTACTCTGCTTCCATGATGTGGAAAACAGTCAAACTTGCATTTCAGCGACAGAGTGAGTAATGCTTGCAGATAATAAAATAGCAGCAAGCTCTCTCCCTAAACCTTAATTTCTCCAGTAGTTCCTTTGCACTCCCAGAACTGCCTCTCTCTCCCCAGGGGTATTCCCCAGCAATGCCATTATTTTCCCTTCTACCTACTCCCTGGCAGTTACTTTACCAAGTTTTGGTTAGCCTCCCTGGTTCATACTTACCTCAGCAGAAAAGGGGAAAAGTTACATATTTTCACTATTTTATTTGACTGCAAGCTTTACATGCAGGCTAAATATAATTTAGGCAACTACATTTCCCAAAATACAATATCAGGCACTTAAATGTTCATACAAATTTAATTGTCTTTGAATTAAAGGATTCTAATTCTTTTTGAATCTGTTACTACTTCTTCCAGACAGCAAGGATAACCTTCATCTTTCTGCATTATACTAAAGATACTATATAGTTTTACATACATGTGAAGACCCTTCATTTTCGTTCCACAGTAAAGCATTTAAAATAGTAAAAAGTGAACTGATTTTTTATTACATGATAATTAGCTTTTTTTCTTGTGAGCTGCAACAAGTTATGTGTGGTTGGAACAGGAATTCAGCTACAGAAGGAGGAAAAAGAAAGCTAAAGTACTGAACTGCAGTTAGAAGCCTAAAGGGGGTGTTAGAAAAGATAAAGCATGAGTCTTCTGAGAGGTATGCAGTGAAAGGACAAGAGGCAGACACAGATTTCAGCAATGGAATTTTCAACTGCATAACAGGAGAAGATTTCTCACAATGAGAATGGTTAAGATCTAAAAAGGTTGTAAAATTTCCATCCTTGGAGACTATTAAAACTTGACTGGTTGAAACTCTGAGCAATCTGATCTAACTTTGAAGTTGGTGCTGCTCTGAGCAGGAGACTGGATTAAATGACCTTGAGAGGTCTTTTCAATTTGAATTACTCTGTGATTTTGTGGGTCTTATATTTGCAGATATTTGGGGTAGGAACAAGGAAATATATACAGAAACATTTGATTTCCCTTAAAACTTCTGGCAGAAAACAATCTGAATATTTTTCTTTAGTTTATATTTTAACAGCTACAATACATTCAGTTCTTTGTATCATATTTAATAATTTCAAATAAGTGGGTTTTTTAATCTCTCCTATTCCTTCATGTTCCCTCTGTTGCAACTCAAGACAATACAGGAAAGAAAGTAGCTTCATTTGAATGCAAACAGCACCTGCTTTGTTTTTTGTTTTTTAAAAAAGAACAGTAGCTTCAATTCAGATCTGTAGAATGAGTGTTAAACTAATGAGGAACTGCACTTGCACTACACATGGTGAGCTATGTACATACTATCACCACTGTGCTTAGGTGTCACGGTTCTGCACATAAGCTTTCACAGTGCTATTCTACATGTTTTCAGTGCAGAGTTGAAGTACCAGATTTACTTATATGAAGTATGGAAATTAATTACATAATAGCCAATTAGGAGAAAACAAAATATGTAATGGCCACACATGGTAAGAAAAGCACAATTATGTTTTTTTCCTTTCTCTTTGTTAAGCTTTGTCTGACTGTGCAATAAATGGAATAAGATCCAGTATGGCAGCTTCACTCAGTTCCCAAACCCGATCAATCTCCAAAATAGGCCATTCTGTACAGAGATTAAGGAAAGATTGTGAAGGGAAAAAAGAAATCCACAACAACAAAAACCCAGTTGTGACTGCATAATTAAAAGTTATGTAAAATGAATGTACAAAAAAAGCTAAATTATGCTTATATGAGCAACCTTAATTCTGGCGTTTTGTGATACTGGAGTTTTTGACATTCAAACACCTAATTTTTGTGTCAAAAGACATATAAGTACAAGTACAACCTTAAGATTAAATTTATTAAATGTAACCTTTGTACGTAACCATAAGGAAAATGTCAAGAATGCTACACAAATAGAAATTAACTCAATTTTGACAGTTAAAATGAGTTTTCAAAAAGCGTATTCTTGTTCACATTCACATAGTACTGTAGCAACTATAGCAAAGTGATACTGGAGATCAGCCAAGCAGAAGTGAGAGGAGAGCTCTGATATCTGGTCACACCAGTAGGGTTGCATGCAAGAAGAACCAAATGTACTGGCACAAGGCTGGGACTGCAAGGGCTGCTTTGTAATCTAGCTGGTCCCCCTCATCCAGCACCGGAAGTCCAGCCTCCACCTTGACTTCCAGTAAGTGACAGCAGCAGCATCTCTATGCTCCCACTCTTGCGATGGGACCAGTGCAACCTCAACCATGCATTTTTTGCAGTGAAAAAACATCTATTAATTTTTAAACTGGAAATGGGAGTTTGATAGTTCTTATTCTGCTTCTGTTCTGCTTTTAGGATCCTTAGACATCATTAGGAAAAGCTTCTAAATGCTTTGAAGCAAGAGAGCTGTTTCTTCATTACAGGAGCAACTGCAGCACTCTTTCTACTGAGGGTCTTAATTCAGAGGTTGCAGTTGAATCCCACAGAAGTAAATGGGAATTTTGTCTGATGAAGTAAAAAAATGGTAAACAGACTGTTATCTTTTTTACTTTGCTTTTTTTTTGTTGTTGTTCTGACATAGCTGAATCTAGTTCCTTGTGTCTTTTCTTGATATATTTAAACAAACCACTGAAATATTACATTTTCTCAGAGATGCTTTTTATTATGTTTCTCCTTTTGTTTCACCAGTGTACTCCAGATGTGGCTCATTCAAGACAAAAGGTCTTTTTCATATGCTACATTTGCTTAGCCACAGGCCAGAATAAGTATTACCACTCCTGAAACCTTAAAGTCCTACTTACAGAGTAGGCCACACACCAGCAAGCAAAACAATACCCAGGCTAATTAAATATTATTAAAAAGTATACTGAAAAGTAAGTCTGAGAAGTAAGTTTTCTAGGCATTCATTCACAGGTCCACATAACAAGGTTAAGAACAAGTGATTACACTTCCTCTTTGTTACAAAGCCTTAAATATTCCAGCTTGCTGTGAAAGAGTTTCAGCAAAGACAACCATGCCTCAAGGACAGAAAATACTTAGTGTGATGCCGTTTTCCACAAGATATATATGATTGCAATGGTGTATAATGCAGACAGATTTGCATGGCTGTTCACTAATGATCCTTGAGTCTCCTCAGTCTCTTCAGGGATGACTGCTTCATTTTAAAATTTTCTGAGTCTTTGAAGCCCTGTTTCAGTGTAATAGAGAGAAGCTGTAAAAATGTCATGACCTCCACACCCACAACTAAAATAAAAAAGGGATGAAGCTAGCAAGCCTTTTGTAATAAGGTGTATTAACAATTGAAACATGTCCTCTCCATTGTGTCAGAAGATGATGGAAAAATTGATGTAAGCATACACAGAATAAAAACTGTTCTCAAAACTTAAAAAAAACCTCAAAAGCTTCTCTTTTATTTTATTTGGTAGAAAGTTATAAATAATACACACAAAAATGAACTATACCCAGCTGAACTATTATTAGGCTGTAATTTTAACCTATTAATTCCTAAATCCAAGCTGCACAGGATCCCCTCTCATGGTTTACAACCTCAGAGGCATCCCTATGGTACTTATCCAAAGGTTATTTTTTATTCTCTATTTAGAACCAATTTAGACCCAGAGCTTTCTTCAAAAAAAGAAAGCCATTCTAAACACAAAAAAAATACACAGGAGTATCATCGCAGGTTTGAAGTTGCAGTTATTCCCAGATGAATTTATAAATAATAAAGAAGATTCAGCTTCAGATGTACGAATGTGACTGGAGACATAAAACTTAAAATGATCCATTTTGTAAATGGATCTTTATATCTGTAAAGCAGTTGGAGCCTCTGAAGGATTTAGAACAGGAGGGTAAGTTTCATTCACCCAAACAGCTGGGTATCTTTCCATTGCATATACATTTCTAGGCCCTAGATCTTGCAGAAGACTTAATCATGTGGCAAAGTTTTGATGTACCATTCACAGTTGAAAGGGAAAGAAGAGTGATGCCCCATGTAAGAATTAGACCTTCTGTAGTTAAGAGTCTATCCGTTGCTACTTTATAAATCCATTTTATAAGGACTTTTCCTCTTCTCCCTCAATTTACCAATGTTGTTGGTCTGAAAAACAGCCCAAATGGAAGAAATATACTCTACTGGGTATTTCAAGGCAGATCATATCACTGCAACAAAAAATATCTCTTAAGGAAAAAATAAAAATTTTAACTGCATCCAGATATAAGGCTGAACCATATGGGTGGTTGGGAAACACTTTAGATGACACAGCCCTAGACTTCAGAAAAAAAGTAGTTCTAGGCTTAGATACTGGTTTTGGCCCATCTTTATTCCAACTAGTGCTTACTTAAGCTGTTCTGTACCCATTAAAACACAATGCTCAAATAGCTGCTTCTCCTTTCTCCCTCCCACTGCTTTTCACTTCCTCAGACATGATAAGCATCCCAACATTTACACATTTACAAATGCAGATGGCTGAAATAAGCAGGTGAAAAGATGAGTAGATTGGGTTAAGCATAATCGTACAACAGGTGTCACGCTTAAATATTAGTTCACTAAGCAATACAGAAAGCATTTTAACCAAATAAAAGATAATATGCAAGTCCTTTTATTTACCATGTTTTTGCCAATCTTTTAATGATATTGGTTCTGTCTGGAGATATAAAACCCAGCAAGTGTAACGTTTTACCAGCAGAAAATTACTCCACAACCTCAGGAAATGAAACTCATCCTTTTGAAGTCAGCATCTTTTGAAGAAACAGAATACGTGGGGATGAAATATCCAAGTTTAGTATTTTTTTGTACTTTGTGGGTGATTTGAGAGAAAATACAGGTAAGGAAGTATCTTATTCTTCCTGTAATTGTGTTCAATTTTCTGCATCATAACATGTCAGTAACTCACAAAGGATCAGAGAATTACATCTGTAATTTACAGTTGGGCCAAACTCCCTTTAATCAGGAACAGCAACTAAATCTTCAAATCAAGAAGAGAATCTGATCTCTTTCACATGTAGGATTCTCCTTGATCATCAGTTCACACCACTGTAAGCATAACAGCATGGAGAGCAATATTTAGACTCAGTTGAAGCTTATACTTTAACAAAATAATTGCCAATCATTTATCCCACAAATTGCCAGCCTTCCAGGATCACCTTAGAAAGTAAGTTTTGGTCTGAGATGCTGGTTTGAGCCCATTACCAACTGCCACTTCATGTGTTCTCACTTAGAGTGACAATAACACACCACAAATACGCCATTCTTAGGAAAACATATTTTTCCTATGGGTTTTTATTGTGTACAAGTGTTCAATCAAAAAATTCTTACCAGAAGAACAAAGTTAAAAAACACTGCTGTATCCAAATGACAATCTATTCTGGCACCTCAGTTTACATTTTAATTTAATGAAAAACACCTTGTTTTACAATTACTATGCTATGGTATAAGACACCTAAAAGGAATCCAGCTAAGTACCGTTTAGCTTGCTGCTAAATGGTACAAAAATTTTTTTTTTACCCTTGTGAGGGTAATTTTTTGTATTCAATCACAAAGGAATCACTAAGAAAAAAAAAATCACTAAGGAATGTCTCTAATAGGGGTGAAATTTGCATTGCAAAATTACTGAGGGGGCAGAAAAAGGTAATTTTTTTAAAAAATATATATACCATTATTGTTGCAGGCACCAGAAAGTATATGCTCATTACTGTCTAGATTAAAAGTTTCTAACATACCCAGAATACTCTAAATCTCCATCATACTACCTTCATTCTATTAAAACTAAGAGGATGAGTAAAACAGAACACAGCCTTTTGAATGGGGCATGCTAACATAGTGTTGATGGCTTAAATGTATCCAATGGTAAATTACCTTTGAAAGGTCCCCAGCCTCCAAATAGAAGCAGATAACAAACACGTTCCATGTAATCCAAAGGACCAGCCAGACAGCATACTGCAGGGAGGAGGAAATAGTACATTAATAATTTTGTTATCAACTGAGTTAAACTTAGTACATTAAACTATGAGTTCTATCCAAGACAAAAAACAGACTATATATATGGTGCATATGAACAAAAATGTTGCATAAGAAAGAGAATGAAGAATAAATTCTGCCCTTTCACAGGCACAATCCAGAGTGATGTAGTGAGTACTCAGTTACACCAGAAAATCTGCATCTGAGAAAACAGCGGATAGATCTAACACCTGAATTTGAGACTTCAATATCTAGGTTACTTTGCAGCATTTCTGCCTTTATCAATATATTTTGTGGCATTTCGAGGCATGATTCATAATTATTCAACACCCTCAGGGGCATTTTTTTATGTATTATGTATTTTAAATAGCCAATTATTTTTGTTTGGTTTTTGCCTTTTTTTTTTTTTTTTTTTTTTTTTTACAGTGTATAGGGGAAGTATTCATGCTTTAGCAAAGTCTGTTCCTTGGAGGCTGCCAATTTCTTATTCAGGTATCTGATGTGACTAATGGAGTACATGTTTTCTATCCTACTTTTATCCTGTCCACTACTTTGCTTCTTTTTTCTATTCATAAGACCTCATGTACTAGGACTGGAAACTACATTTCCCTGACATGACACTGGAGGATGTTGTGTAATAAAGTTTGACCTGCTGTTGTTACTCTTGTGCTTGAGACATTCCCTTGACAAATAATTCCATCATCTAACAAACCTTAGGATTTACAAATGTTTTCCTAATGGCTGTTGTATCTGTCCTCTAGTTGTTCACAATTCAATTCTACATGTTTGCTAATTTCATTCCACAGACTCAAGGCACTGCATATGTGTGAAATACAACAGTCACAACACTTTTCCCTGCCTGTTATAACTGTGGGCTATTTCCTCCTGTTATATCACCAACCCATTTATATCTCTCAAGTATTTACAGACATACTTTTTGTGTTTTGTTGCCTCTTCTCCAACCTGTACTGACTAAATATTTTTAAACTACTTTTCCAAGAAAACACTGTTTTCTGCACAGCACTGTACTATATCACCTTCTGAATAAGCAGACAGTATTTTACACTGTACACTATCCATCCCTTACAAAAAAAATATGGCAAACCATTGTCTGTCATAAATTAAAATCTCAGTCTCTAAATTCATTAAGAACCTATGTAGGATTCTTCTTAAATTTCTCTCAGAAGTACTGCTTTGCAGCACATTGTCTATGATTTGACATGCCATTTTCAACTTCTTATTCTTCTAGATACTCTGAAAATAGTAGAATTCTGTCCTTTGCTGGAGATCTAAAATGAGACTACATCCAACATGAGTAAAATATAGGCCTGTTATGATTTCTTATTTTTGTAGATAACTAAGTAATTGCTAATTGGCCTAGCTATTAAGTAGACTAGACACAGATTTTAAAGAAATACGATAGTGTTTTGGCCTAATGGAAACTGACATAGTTTTAAAGGCTCAAATTGTTTTACACAGAAGTATTTTTAGGTAATTTAAAGCATACAGATTACATATACTTTATAGGACAGCTGTTACTGGTCCATAGATCTGGTTACACAATACAGATTTATTTAGATCAGGAGGCACTCTCTGGGCCGCCCGATCCAATCTCTGCTCAATGAATGACCAGCACAGACCAAGTCATGCAGTGATCTCCCCAGCTGAGGTCTGACTATCTCCAGAGATGGAGATTTCACGGCCTTTCTAATGCATATCTACTCTTTGAGGTACGCTGCTCATAAAACTTCGGAACATAGTAAAAGATGCATGGACTTAACACATTCAGTTTTTTTAAACCCAACTCTGAGACATTAAGTATACTGAGCATTTATTTTCCTGTAGCTTACTCATGGCACATCTGGCTTTTCATATAACATGGAGTGCTATAACTATGAAAGCAAAAGAAGGAAACATTAATATACATTCAATAACCTTAATTTGGCATTTTCTTTCTAACTTTGCATAATTTTAACTTGCCAGGTTTTGCCAATTATTTTAATACTTTTTGTTATGTAAAAGTACACAGATAATCTGATGGTGTTAATACAAGTATTCACTCTGACACATGATGATAATTGGATTTCTGATACTGAAAATTTTAAATACTGCATTTATACAGGTTTCCCAAAGACATGAGACTTAAGCAAGTAACATTCATGCGCAGTGTTTGTTCCCTTGAAATAACTTCTGCGCTCCTGAACAATTTTAAGCAAACTAGACAAAAGACCTGAAAACTTAAAGATATTTTTTTCACAAAAGCTTCAGGAAAATAGACCTACAAATAGGAAGAGATACTTTATTACGTCCTCATTCAAAGAAAGACTCGTAAGATCATCTTTTATCAGTCAACACGGATAAAACAGGGGAAAAATGTGGAAGAGAGCCACTGGAAACTTTGTGTTGTTGGATCGGCTGTTCATGGCACAACTTGTTACACTGCATGTGAGCAACAGCTGATTAAGAAGTTCCTTGCACACAACACATCCGGCAGAACACTTCAAGGCACTTTGGAGTTGCTCATCGCAGCAAGAGCCTTATGCTTACATGAGTAAATGAAACTTCTCTTTCCCACTACCTAGTCTATGACCAAAAAAATTACAGTCATCTAATTTTTAGATACACTCTTTTAAGAAGCATCAGCTGTTATTGAACTTAAGGTTTTAAAATGTCTTTTAAATGTATGTTTTAACCTGCTTCCTTTTGAAATATTTTATGTTTGCTGCCTGAATTCTGCCGGTAAACACAGAGTATAATTGTCTTGAAATACAAGGATGCTTCTGCTTCCCACTGCTTCTTATTTCAGATGCTTCAAATCTAGTACGTCTTATCTCTGGATCACATGCAGTTATACATGCCCCTTGTTGTCTAAGTGCCTCAGCAAATTGTTGTGGAAATTCAGCTCAGAAGGTCTGTGACAATGAACAAATCCCTCTGGTATTCTCTATTCTACGTATCTAATTAGAAACACATTTTATAAGAGTTCTTCAAAGGGCTATAGCTTTGGGTTTTTTTTCATTCCTATATGTGGGATTTCAAGACAGCTGCATTATCTGACAGAAGCTACCACAATGCTACAGCACTCATGTATCAATGATACAAAAACCCTGATGAACCCACACTTGACCAAGCAGGAGATGATTGGAGGCATAGCAATGACAACAGAGCTTATCATTTTTATGGAAATCCACACTGGAAAGAAGAATAACTAGAAAGCTAAGACTAAAGATTTAAATACTACTTTTTCAAGTTGTAGCCAATCAGTAAAAGTTACCTTTTAAAAAATTTATTTATTTTTTGTTTTTTAAAAACAAATATATAAATACAGCTCTTACATGGTAGAATGAGCTTACCATTCTTCAAGTAAACATGAGTTTAGAACCCTCTACAAAGAATTATAAGAATTACCTAGTTTATGATTTATTGATATCGTCCAGTAACAGGCTTGAAAATTTGCTATGAATTACCACAAATTAATATAGGAAGTCTTTTTTTCTTGGGGAATAGGAAAAACTGAAATATTAAAATACTTGTAACTAAGAATCCATGCATAAAGTACCAAGTACTAAGAATCCATACATCCCTCTTCTCACTTTCTCTCAAAGTTAGCCAAGTTGCATTATCTCAATTTTACTAACACTGAAACTGAAGGTCAAAAACATTAAAAGACTAGACTTAATTCCAAAGAAAAAAAGAAAAAAGGTCACAAAGGCACAAGAACCAAAGGTCCAGGTATCCCACTACTGCCTTTGATATAAACCTGGTCACCAGAACTCACATCTAACACTCTTGTCACTTTGCCTGCCACATACCTTTGAAGTGCAAATAGTGAGCAACTCTGATAGCTATGAACATTTAAAATTTAAGGGTTGTTTTTTTTTGGTGGGGTGTTTTTTTTTGTTTCTTTTTGTTTTGTTTTTGGTTTGGTTTGATTTTTTCCACAGAACTTCACTTCACATTTCTCTAGCTACCAAAATCTTTTTGGATATGTGAATTAATTACAATCAGACTTTACTGAGGGATACAATGTCTCCAGACCTACAAGATTATTACCCTGTGTAATTCAAAGCAATTGAATCACTGTGATTTGCTACTCATTTTTTTTTTTTAAGAAATGTGCTATTTCAGTTTCAGCATTTTCCAAATTTGAAAATATTATGCCCCAAGACCCTTCTATGCTTCATTCAGGAAAATGAAATTAAATGCATTTCTAAAATTTTAATTACTACGTTTGCAGTTGTAATTAAAATGTGATCATTTATGCTACCTAGGCAGCAGTACTTGAGTTGTTCAAAGATTACCTTGAGCCCAGCATGTCTGGAAAGAACACCTCTTTCCAATAACACAGTGACAACTGTCCACAATTATCATTATCTTTGTTTCTAAAGTTATTTTCCCCTTATTTCCTCTGGCTATGAAGATACATCACTTAGAAATACAATTTTCAAACCTATCTTTTCCCTATCAAATCTGATAACAAGTGTAATTCTGAATACTTAGCACCAACAAACAATTTAAACTTACTGATAACATTCAGCTAACCTTTGAGGTGCCTACAGCTCTGCTTCCCTTTTTTAGAAAAAACCCTGAAATAGAACTCTTTGGGGGAGTCTGCTGTTCCTAGGTAGCAAAGTCAATGGTTGATTTGTCATAACCTCCTGTGGTGTTGTCTGTTTGGACCTCCTCAGCACCAAACTACAAAGGTTCTGCCTCTACAAGCCAGGACACCTCAGCAGGAAGCCTCCAGAGCAGAGCAGGATCAGAAATCACAGCCTGACTCCAAAGAAGGATCAGGAGCCAAATTCATTCCCAGCAGAGGTTCAGTTGTTGAATGCGTTAAGTACCAGCTGTTTTAAGCAGAACTGCTGCTCTCAGCAACCTAACACAAACAGCAACTGTGCTCTGCTTTCAATGATCCTGATGAAAGACTTCTCTGCCCACCAGTTACGTACAGGACTCAGTGGGAGAGGGCTTGGAGCCAAAACCAATAGCTTGGGCAACAAACAAGAATGCTCCTGACAGCAGAGGGGTTCATGCAACCAGTTCAACCTTAAAAAATACTGTGAAGCTCTTGTAGTATGTCATAATCCTCTGGATTTTTTTCATTGCTTGTTCATTGTCACAGTGTGCAGCCTGCACTAGTTTTGCTTAGCTGAATTCTTAGGATGACTTACGCATTGTATTGCTTTTTTTCTTTATTATTATTATTATTTTATTTGTAATCAATCATGGCTACAGTGTCACAGCACTGTCCATCTTTGTGAATTCTGTTTCTAAATGGATGTTAATTGATTTTTATGATCCATTTTTGAGTTGCTGAACTTTTCTGTCTCAAATTGCCTAGTTTGTTTGCTCATGTCTATCACAGATTATTTTAACTCCTGGCATTGCAAGTCCTTGTCTTTTCACCTTTTCATCAATTACAGATTAATGTTTTTTCTCCTTCTCTTTGCTCCCTCAGGTAAAAATATCTTTCTGATACTGTAATTCCTTTATAATTACACTTTAATAATTAGTGTTCTCTGCCAAAACTGACTGAAAGCTGCTGAACTGTCAAGTGTATTAGAACTGGTCACTACCAAACAAAATTACTGCTGGATTGGGCTTTTTACTACTGAGCATCACTGCTTGCAGATATAGAGCAAGTGCTGCTTCAAATTTCTTCCCAGAGGCTTCTATATACCCAGTGGTTATATATAAACTTCCAAGCTGCTTGGGCTCAGTTATAAGCTTTGATTC
This sequence comes from Psittacus erithacus, assembly GCA_009867235.2. Classification (NCBI taxonomy): domain Eukaryota; kingdom Metazoa; phylum Chordata; class Aves; order Psittaciformes; family Psittacidae; genus Psittacus; species Psittacus erithacus. The sequence continues at coordinate 37,911 of WYDI02007292.1, forward strand.
TTTATAGGAGTGTATTAACTCTATTTTCCCCTAAATTTGTGTGGGAAGGAGTCATAAGCATAAAAGGCAAGAATAAAGCTGAGGCACCTTCTTTTCAGGTCACAGATGGATGAGGGGACAGAGCCCAGAACGTTGCTATGATGTGCAGTCATCCCTCAATCTACTCATAGCCAGGGACTTACAGCTCACTAGGCTCCTTTTTTATTTTAGCTTCTTCTGGTTTATTTCCATTTTCTTGTGTGCCAAAATTACCCTGTGCCCAAAACACATGGCTGATATTTACTTTTTTTCTTTCCTGAAGAAATAGCTCTAACTCCTTCTGCAGAAAAAAAGCTGAATTTCTACAGAGCACATTACTGTCAGAGTGGTATCCATCTGTCTACATTTAGATGTCTGCAATGCAGATGTCCTTGTCTGAGCAGTATCTAGATTCCCATTACAGTCAATTGAGAGGAAAAGGTACTTCCAGGGCTCGGTTCATTTCTCACTGTCTGACACAGATCACTCTACCCTTGCTGTTTGGAAAGCTAAAATCCTCCAAGGCAAAATTCCCAGCGCCACAGAGCCCATTAAAAATCTTATACTAGTGACATCAGAAACAAGATAGTAATACTGCACTATGCAGATATGCGTTCTCTTATTTCCACCTAAACAAAAAAGCACAAAGCAATTTAAATGTCATGAGTGTAAAATATCCCCAAAGGACTGCTGAAGAGACACCTTCTGAGAACTATTGTCTCTTGTACCCTACACACACTTATGGTGCATTAATGCTTAAGCTTAAATCATTCATTGGTTCACGTTCTGTTTCTTGGATTCACAGCTCTTTAGGGTTAACATGTAAAAAGTAAGCACACAGAAACACATAACTTATACTTCAGCATTGTTCAATCAATGTTACACTAGGGTGCTACAAATACTCCAGATCCCCAAATGATTTTTATTTTTTTTTGTTGCTGTTGTTTTGGCTTCTTCTGCATTCATGTGTTAAAGCTCACACCTTTTTTAACAAAAATGCGTTTTATGTACTAAAGGAAATAAGGTGAGGCAGAAATTTTAATAGGAATTCTTTTTCCTTTTTTTTTTTTTTTTCTCTTTTGACTTAGCAGTAGAGATTTAATTCTTTTGGCTTCACTCATCATTCAATTCCTGTATTTCTTTTGATCAAATCTTTTGTTATGAAACATTTAACAGCAGGAAGCAACTTCAAATATCTGAATGCCCAACCTTCTACATCACAGTACATATCCACCCAACTAAAGGCATATATTCACAGATGGATCGATATTTTTCCTCTTATGTTATTTTCCTATTTTCTCAGCATTCTTTATTTGTGGAAAAGGTTATAAAGTGTTGTGGTTTAAGCTCAACTGGTAACTCAGTACCACGCAGCCATTTGCTCACTCCCCTCCTTCCTCCCCTCCCCGCTCTCCTGGAATGGAAAGAATGTAACTCCCACGGGTTGAGATCAGAACAGTCCAGTAACTAAGGTATAACACAAACCACTGCTGCTGCCA
>WYDI02007292.1:39527-51595 GCA_009867235.2 Psittacus erithacus
CCCCTCCTCCCTGGCAGAGCATGAGGCTCAGAAAGTCCTTGGTCAGAGTAAACATTCTAAGCAGCAACTAAAAACATCGGTGTTATCAGCTCTATTCCCAGGCCGAAGGTCAAAAACACAGCACGGCGCCAGCTACTAAGAAGGAGAAAAATGACTGCTGCTGCTGAACCCAGGACATAAAGTCTCTCAAAATAGAAATTACTAATTAAGGAAAATGATATATAGTTAATTCTCACTTAAAAAGATCTCAAAATGCTTTCCTTATATTGGAATTCTAGTAATATTTCTATTTTCCAAGACAAAATTTCAGCTGGTCAGGCAATAGTGAACCTTAAAATAGTGCTGGTTTAATCCTCTTCTACCCCTCTGCCCTAGGAGGAACCTACCTGCTGACCAGACCTGAGTGGGAACATTGTCTCTCCCTCCTGCTTGAGTTGGACAATAAGCAGTCAGGAAGGCAAGGTGGTTTTGTTCAGATAAAATAGACATAAGAAATATATTATTGCTGCAATCTAATTTGAAGGGCTTCTCACTGGAATGGTGGGAAGCCATAATTTGCTTCAGACATCAGCATACTGGTGGAGCTACATACATATTGACTGTCTTCTTGGTGTCTCTGGCTTTTTCAGAAACACCCAGAAATAAAAATCTTGATTATAATTCAGCCATTGAACAGTTTATTTTAATGGAGTTTTTAGCAGCTGTGCCTTTTGAAATTCTCTATTAAAAATACAAATCAGGACACTCAGGATTCTCTCAGTGTTCATTTTTAACAGAATGAAAAAAATAAAATCAATAGATACTGTTGCTAGGAACAGAACTCTACTGACATTTATCTAGATTCTTTTATTGATGTCGCAGTATTTGAGTGCCAACTGCAACTATTTATAAAGGGAATCCATCTCCCTCAGTGAATACATCAACATTCTTGCTAAAACTAGCCCATTTACAATAAGACTTTTTTTCTTTTTTTTTTAAGAATTAAAATAGATTTGCATGCAGCTTCCCAGGAACTGTTTTCTTCTCTTCGTTTTCTTTGATTTAACACTTTAACAGTGAAAGCCATGAGGACCTTGCCTATTGAGTTCACAGGGCTTTCAGTTTGCGCCTTGGTGTTCACATTCCAAAGAAGATTAAATTGAAGCTAAAGATGTGTTTGTCATAATAAAAATAAGTGAGAATTATGAGGTGCTTTCTTATCTCTCTCTGAGGTGATTTCAAAAATCCCTAGGACCACTCCAAAATTTTGTTAGAAACCTGGGAAGAGGCTAAGATACGAGGTGAGTTTGTGTTTCACAGTTGAGGGACAGAGAACATGTACTTCAAAGTCACTGGCTGGCAGCATTATTTTTGAGAGGTTGATGGCTGTTTTGAAAGTAGCAGTCAATTGCAAGGGTCACTTCCCATTCTTTGGAGATGACAAACATGTTAATGTTTGCCTTTAGAGGAACCCCATTTAGCACAGCTGCATAGAGCTAACCATAGTATGGCGTAATGGTGCCAAATTACAGAGGCACAAAAACTAGCTTCATGAAACTGTATGGCGAGCACATGGTTAGATGCAACTTCCTTGTGTAGGGGGTACATACCTGTGAGATTATCACCATGCTCACATAAAGTGACTGACTCACTGAGTGATGCTAATGAACCACAGGTAGGAGAGATAGGAATACATAGAACACACTTCCCTTTCCTTTATTCTCTTCTGGTACATCTGGTTGGCAAGACTGCTTGACTAGGTGAGATCAATATGTTTTAATGCAAAATAGCTTTTTTCAGTCTTTTTCAATCTTGAACATAGTCAATGAGATAAAAAGAAATTGGAAGGTATAACAATAAAATAAAAGTAGATGCGCAAACATTGTTCTTGTTAAAAGAGCACAAAATACAAAATGCACTTAATTTTCTAATTTCTTCAGAGAAATGCAAGACTGTATCTAAAAAACATTAATTTCACACTGAAAAAAGACTGCAGATATTCAAAGAAAGTACTATTCTAAAAATATCTTCCTAGTTTACCAATCGATCAGTCTCTGACTTCACTCAAATCACCAGAACAAATTACACTTTGTGTGTTTATTGGATGAATAATGGCGTTCCTCAGGAAGGTTTATACCTGGCTCTGTGCGCATGTGAGGCTCTGTATTACTCAGGACACGAAGAGAGTCTCTTGTTTTGGAATATCTGTCTTTTCGTTTACTTTCAACTTGCGTCAAAAAATATTAGCTAAAAATATTGTATGCAAGAGGTTCTTCCAGTTCTGAGGATATACTGGTGATATAATCAGGAAATTATGTGGTCCAGCCCTCCTAATATACATAGATTGGCCAACTTCTATTTCCCTAAATGTGATATAATCAAAGAATAGCATAATGTTTCTTATTCCTGCCTTTAAGTCTCTCTCATTCGTGACATAACCTCCGATTCCTTCTTTTTTGGTAAAACTACAGTAATTGCATTTCTCCAGCTGTATCTGATTTTCTCACTCTGAAAGTACCCGTTGTTTCTCTCCATTGCATATCTCCAATACCCTAAATAATGCTTTTGCCCTTCTTCCTCTGGAACTCCAGTTTTCATCTCAGTTTTGGGTGAGAGCATGTTCCTGTTTTGGATTGAGAAAGGTTATAGTTACTATTTCCTTTATTTGCTAACCTTATCTGAAGGACCTTCTAGATCAAGTATTCTCAAAAATTTCTTTATAACAATTTAAAAATAAAAAGGAGAGATTTTCAAATGCCATCCAGGAGTAAAGCTGGCATCTCTGCAACTACAGATGCAAAAAACTTGGGACATTTAATCGTTAAGACATCAGTGACTGGGAAGCCTGCCACCAACATCCACACTTGATGCACATACATTGTCTTTTGGCTCTGTACAGCTATGCCCATCTGCTTCAGTGGCATGGTGCCTGCTTATCAGCTAGTTGGACACTTTTAGTACGCAGAGGTGCCAAATAAAGGTTTTACATGGGTAACCTGTAAAACACTGAAAGTGCCATTTCTTTTGTAGGAAGAAATGTTAGTGCTGAGATACTAATAGACTGCACCTTTGTGCATTTTTTTTTTTTTTCACTCTCTGAAGATGGGTTTTGCCAAAACCAGTTTTACATCTCTTTTACAAAGAGAGATATGGTATTGGTAGTCAGAGGGAAAGAAAGGAATATCTACAATAAGACGCTGATAAACAAAGCCATTATGAGATAAAATTCAGAGGATTACAGGGTAGGAGTATAGTTAAACTATACTTAAATATATACTTAAGGAGTTAAGGTATTGTGCACTCTATGCCACTAATTCAGAGGACAAAAAACCATGCAGAAATATAATACCCCTCATTTTACAAATCCTAAAACAATGAAAGCTTTGCAAATGCAGGAACTGGATCACACTGAGAGGAATCCAAACAGATTATTATACGGTAACATACAGCTGAGATGTTTGAAATAGCCAGAATGTGTCCTACACAGATGACACACCATTTCCACAGAAAAAGTTGTTCTGGTTTTATTTTGTTTGTTTGTTTGTATCAGCAGTTTATTCAGTCTTTTAATCAAGAAACATACTATTTAAAAAATATTTTTCCCCTTATTGCGTGAGTCATGGTCAAAATCTTCCATGGAGACTACAACTGCATCAAAACTAAGACCGACAATGGAATAAGATTGGACATACATATAAAGGTAAAAGAAGTTGCAGCTATTTGAAACATAAACCGTTAATCACAAAGCAGTCCCTAGAAACAAAATCGCTATTTCTTTAAGCACAAGAAAGGTCTGTCATCTTCACATTCTCAAGAGGAATTTAATAGAAAATGGTTCATAGAAAACTTACTTATTGCCTGTGATGAAACACACACAAAAAAAGAAGTACAGAGTACCGATTATGAGATGAAAGCAGCTAATTTAAATAGGTTTGGCAAGAAACTTTTACAACTTCAGATTATTTTCTACAGTAAACTGGTGACTAATGAAAGATACGAAGGCTGGGGACTTGTTGGAAAAGATTTAGGAAAAAACGTCCCCTTGGAATACAGTGTTCTAGAGTTCATGTAAATCCATCATTAAAATATGCAGACAGTGTGGAAAATCAAATTAAAATATAGCTACAATTCTGTTTGGATATATCACCTGAAAACAACCATTTTTCAGTACATATTATTTCAAGCTAAGACTAGACTAGATATTCTTTCTATAGCAATCGTAACTGAGCAAATTGGAATCTAAGGAGACTAAACTTTAAATTAAACAAGTCTTTAAAAAATTCTTAAAGAGTTACACAAGGAAGGATTAAACTGATTTGCAAGATACAAGATGCATATGAATTTATCATATATCCTTAATACAATCAATTACAGCATAATTTGTGATATAACAACATTAGGAGATATTGCAAATGCAGTGAAGAAACCCAGTGGTACGACTATAGGGTCCAAAGCTGCCTTGAAACATAAGATTGCACAACTTTGCTTTGCTTTGAGATGGATATTGGGCAAGATGATTTCCTCCCAACCCAGATTTTCCTCTTACAGATCTTCCTTGGCTTTATGATCCTATGCACAGCTCAGATAGAAAAGCATACCCACTATTTTGATAAACAGTGTTACACAGATCCTTTCACGGCACTGTTCAAGAAAAAAAGAAAATAGCAGATTGCTGAAAGGATGATAGCTCAACAAATTATAAGGAGGTAAGAAAGGTCAACAGTTAGGGAATAAACATCTGATACTTCAAATGGGGTGGGAATATATCCAGATATCAAGATGGTATTTGATGACATTAGTAATGAAAGGCATGGTAGCTCCCACAATGTGGCAGAAGAGTCGTGTGACTTTCATTTCAGCAACCGAGCTTGCCATGCAAAATACGAGCACCACCAAGCCAAGAAGCTTTGCCAATGCCCCAGCATTGCCACATCAGAGAGACTGTGATGACAGTTTTGTGACAGGAGACAACAGCATGACAGACTGTTAACTTTGCTTGGAAAAGCAATAGGTTTTTGAAGAAACTGGACTGAATTATTCCAATTTCTGTAAGGTATAATGAAAATGGAACAGGTTTTTCCTGGTCTCCCATTCCATTTCAGAGTGCCAGATCAAGCACATTCTCCTCTTGGTATGTGGAAGTAAGTATTGAAACACCCAGTAGGAAAATACTGTCATTTTTAAATTACTGTTGCCTTAAGATCAGCAGGATAACTTTGTGACCACTAAAAGAAATTGTAACTGTGCAAGCTAAAGTTCATGCTTATATTTCATGCTTGAATTAAATCTGAATATGCTGTTGGCCTGATTGTTTGGATGTTTAAAAAATAATTTCCTGTCCAAGCACAATAATACATTTCATGCAAAGAAAAAACAAGGCACTTCCAAACATCTACATGAAATTTAAATTAAATACTGGAAAATTAAGAAAAGTGAGAATGAAAAGTTAGCCATGTTAATTCACATCAACATCCAATTCTTCTTCATGTATCACAGCAGAGGTTCATGGATGCTGCTGTTCAGTATTTCTTTTTACCTTCCTCACCCAGTCCAGCCTTGTGCTTTATTTACTAGATATCATCCACATTCAGTAATCTGCCAGATTTTCTTAGGCTAGCTGACTTACTGCAGCTTCTGTGTACATCTTAAGCATGGATTACCCCCATAAGACCCTGGCTGGGCCGGGTAATAGTTATTAGTCTCATGTTAGAGATGAGAAATTTCTTTCACAAATGTGTCTGAGGTACTGAAGGTAATCACATTATTCATTACCAGCGAGAGAAACCCATGTTATGCACTAGTAAGGAGATGGTCACTTCGATTACACAATTAAAGAGTGTAGCATAATTCAAAACCACAGGTGGCTAAATAAAGGTCATGGAGGTAGCTCCAATTCTGGAACTTTCTCAGTCTCAGGTGCTGCATCTGCAGCTCAAATAAACTCTCGTTCCAGTGCACATAAAAGTGTTTGCCTAGGTATTTTTACAGCTTTGCTTATACTGTGGATAGTGGGTGTTATGCAGTCAGGTAGCCAGGGTTAATAACGTGTGATGAGCAATGTCCTCCACATGAGCTGATGACAGTGGGAGGATAGTGCTCTTTTAGCTCCCTGATAAGTCTTCTGTCAACAAATAGATATAAATGGGTCTATCTTGCTTAAAGGAAACATTGAAAATAAAAAGAAACCCTAAGGCACTATTTTAGATGAGAGATGTTAATCTACTTGTGAGCCATTAGAGATCCTGATCCTCTCAAACAAACCTGTGACAATCAAGGCAACAAAAACACAGGAGGAAGCACCCCACCAGCCACAATCATATGGGCTAGAGGCTTCTGCTCTCTGCCCTCCTCCCTTTCCCTGCAGTGAATGATAACTTCCTTTCTCTCCTCCACATGGCTGGTGCAAAGAAAGGGAGCTCTCTTTTTGTTCTCTATCCTGCACAGGTGCCAGTTGCCCAAGCCAGGACAGGCACAGGCAGTGAGGGCCTGTGCAGCCCCTGAGGGTTCATCTGTCTGTTCAGCAGGAGCAGAGCCTGCTCCCTCAGCCCCCTGGCTCAGTTGTGGGATTGGCACTTGCACGCTGGCTCGCTTGCCTAGAGTTTGCTGCCATCCCCTAATTTGAAATCACTGCTCATTCAAACAAAGCTAGATGTATTTGCAATGGGGACAAATGCCAGCCTGAAACCATGCCCTGCGGCATCTCTTCCCTTTTTCTTTCCATGTCAAATATCACACTGACATTGCAAAAATGAAATATTAGAACTAATTAACGTAACGGCTATAAATAAAAAAATCCACTGAATTTTTGGGTTTTAATTCCATTGATCTAGATAATCAGAAATGCTGAGCTGATTTAACTGTGGAAATAATAAACAGACTTAGGCAAAACTTTAGCTTGAAGGTTTAACTGTAGCCCCCTCATAAAAGCAGTTAATTATCAAGGTCCTGTAATGGAAAGTACTAGACAATTTCATGTGTGAATACTTATTGCCAAACCTGACAATCATTATGTGAATCACTAAACAGAATCAGTCATTTATTTTTCCCCATTCTCCTTTAGAACTTCAGACATTAGGTAAACATACTGCTGGGACTTCAGTAATATTCAGCATTGTCTCAATTCCTTGGGGATACTTCAAAAGAAACAGTCTCATAGTAAAGCTCAGCGGTCCTTTTGTCTATAAGAAATTTCAGTGGATTACCCAAGTCTTGCTGCTTTTTGCTGGTCATCACTCCTCACTGTTAAAAATTCTTTTGCCTTCATTCCTTCATTACAGACATCCTATAGCAGTCGAAATACAGAGAACAAACAGGAGAATTTCCAAAGCAAGGAGGGTAAGGAAGATAGGAATATTAATACTGCAAAAAGAGTTAAAGTCTCAAAACAAAGGAGTGAGTGAAAGGTTAAGTAAATAGGACAATGTTCAAATACATAAGCCACAAGAGGTCATTGGAGAATATGATCATATCTTTAAGGCATGGAAAGTGCAATTTCACTGAGAGAAGAAAAAGATAATTCTAAAATGTAAGCAGGATTGGTGCCTCATATAGGCACTTGGGAATAAAAGACAGAAAGAAAATAAAACCCCAGGGAAAAATAAAAAGTAAAAAAAAAAAAAAAGTACCATTAAAAAAAAAAGTCAGTATCATTATCAGGTCAGTGTAGTGGTCAGCAAGAAATTAGAGCTGGAGGATTAAGAAAACCTTAATGGGAGTTGGAATCTGTCCCAGAACACTATGAAATCACAAGAAACATAAAAGAACAATTAGCTCATGTTTTCAGTCTCTTAGATGCAGGACCACACTTTCATAGAAAAGCAACGGAACTAACTGCAAAACTGTTTGTCATTGAAAGTAAAAGAAATCTAGAACACTCATAGACTTGTGTTGGGGTTTAAATCCAGCTGGTAACTCAGCACCATGCAGCCGCTAGCTCACCCCTCTATACTCCCCTCCCTGGGCAGAATGGGGAGGAGAATCAAAGGAATGTAAACCCCTCAATGGGTTGAGATTGGAACATTATAATAACTAAAATACAATATGGTACTACTACTGCTACTGATAAGGGAAATAACAAGGGGAGAGAATATAAAACTAAAAGCAGAGAGGGAAGAAAAAAACACTGAAAAGTAATGCTGATGCACAATACACGTGCTCACCACCACTGACCAATACCCAGCCCGACTCGAGCAGTGATCTGGATCTTCCAGGTAACTCCACCCAGTTTATACACTGGGCATGATGTGCTGTGGTATGGAATACCCTTGTGGCTAGTTTGGGTTGAGTATCCTGTCCCTGTTCCCTCCTGGCTTCTTGTGTCCCTCTTCACTGGCAGAGCATGAGAGACTGAAAAGCCCTTGACCAGGGTAAGCACTACTGGGCAACAACTAAAACATTGGTGTGTGATCAACATTGTTCTCAGACTGAAGCTAAAACACAGCACTGCAGCAGCTGCTAGGAAGGAAATCAACTCTATCCCAGCTGAAACCAGGACAACTTGTTACATAGATCTAGCTATAAAATTAGAAAACCAACTCTCCCCCACCACACAGAACTGGTCCAAAGAATTTGGAAAGTCTTGGCCTAGCAGTATGCACATACATTCATATGTGCATAGATTGATATCAGGGCTTATGCAAATGCTCAGTATGTTAACTGGGCTCAGTAGTAGAAGGCAGACCTAGAAAGAGGGAATCCTTTGAAATCTCTGTCCTTTCCCATTACTAAACACTCACTTGTCTCACCCATGAGACACACATTTGCCTGGGAGTGGATGGATAGGGACAGTGCACCCTGGTCCTTTGCCCAGCTCCACCATTTGCAGTGTCTTTGGCTGAATTAATTCCATGGCAACCTTGTCTGCTCTCAATTTAAGTGAGAACCTATTGTCACGATGATATTTCCATGACAGCCATTTTGGAACAAAATGCTGCAGAACGCGGATGAAGCATCATAAGAGGTTGCTGTGAAAATGGGTATCTAACTCACATCCCTTATTCACCTCAGAGCTGCTCTTCTAAGTGTGTTGATGCTTTTGCCCACTGAAGGTGTATTAGGAAGCAATGAAGTAGATCTTTCTTTAGTTATCCCATGGGATATGCTTGCAGAACATTCAAACTAATAAATGGCAAGTCTATTAGAAGGTCTCAAGTGCAGATTGCAGATGTGATCCCTTAAAGAAGCCAGAGGCTGGTCTGCACAATTGTTTTGATTCAACAGGGATTTCTGTCTTAATACTTTGTTTTGCTGTGGAAACTGAAAGACCACTACATATAAACCTGCAGAAATTGAGCCTTAAGAAGCCTACAGTGCAATATTTTTATTGATGAAAGAAAGATAAGGGAACTAACTACAGGAAAATCCTGAATCTTTGTCTTAAGAAACACATTAGTCCCCTAAATTCTTGAATCTGGCATTAATTGCACTGTTCAGAATCCTTCCTCAAAATGAACTGCAGCCAGCATATATAAATCACTGCTATGACAGATTGGTTGAGAATATCTGTTCAATGTGGCAAGTCTGCAGTTACTTCCCATATGCCTTTAGATACCCAACCTATTCCAAAACTTGTGGATTCAGCATAGCAATAAAGAAATAAACAACTGAAAGAAACAGTGTGCTGTCCAGCAATTTCAAAACCTTCTGTATGATTAGTTTGCTTCCTTTGCTTTCTACATGTTAGAAAGCAAGTAAGAATTAGACCCTAAACTGTATAGCTGAAGTACAGCATGTCTGGGACACACAGATGTAATTAACAGAATACTGTTAAGAGCTTGCATTATGGCTAAATTTCTCATTTTATATTAATTATTAGGAATTAGAAAGCAGAAATAAAGGCTTGGGTTCATTTAGTTTCACAACTAGAAGATACCAAGACTATTATCCACACTGATGTATTTTGAAAAGATGCATCCCAATGGTTGTGGTGACTCCACAGACAAACATTTACTAAAGAACAGTTCTGTGAAAAACAGTCTAGACTTGGAAGTAGTACATCCATTGTACTTCTAAATTGTAGTTTATCGAGATGAAGAATGTTCAGGGAGAGGTAAAACTTTCCCAAGCAATGCAGAGTAGACCTGCTCTAACCCTTTCATAACAGATACCTATCAGGAACCTATTATGTGGTATAAAGAACACTTCTTTCTGATTCTTGAACTGAAGATTGGTTGTGAAAAATGTATGCAAAAGATCAAGTGTTTAAGTGTTGAAAATTCATTAGTTTAAGATTAACTGCCCTCTATCTGGACTATCTGGACAAGACAACTCTTAGTGCATGATAAATGCTAAGGAAGACAATTAATGTATGGACAAGAGTCTTAAGCAGTAGCATCTCTAATTCTGAAGACTTCAAATCACGGCCTAAAAGTCTAAGTTACAATAAATAACACAAAAGAACATATTGAAGATTTGATCCCAGTGTAAAAATGTACAATTCTACTCCTGCTTGTTATACATTACAAAGTGGGAGAGCTACACAACTAATTTAGATGCCTCCAGAGAAAAAAGGGATGCTGTTTTACTCAAAGAATCCTCTTATGATGACATTTAAAGCTGTGATCAGTGTTTTCTAGCCAGAAGAACAAATTTGAAAATGTTAATATAATCTAAATGCACATACAGCACTGCAAGAATAAAAGGAGAAAACCAGAGTTCTTTCTGATAATAAGAAAGAAGGTTTAGCTCCACTGTTCAAATAAGGGTTCATTTTTGTTCTTAATGGAAATGTTGGAGGCCCAAAAGAGGAAAAAATATCTAAGTAAATTTACATGACTGCTGTTATACCATCAGTAAAAATGCTACTTCATTACAATGTCGTTAATGTGATTTAAATAAAAAGGAATTATAGATGCCACTACAAAGTTCCTATTCCAATGTTATTTATGAGGACGTTTTTGGTCTAGATCAGATTCATTTTGAAGGATGCAATGAAAACTGTGCAAACATACCCAGCAAATAATACAGACATCACCTGAGCAGACAGAAAAATTAAAGTATCAGCCCAACACCATTTCTGTCCAAAGTTGACTTTACAACTGAACTCATGTCTTTAATTTTTTGATTCTGTTGTCAGACATACTGCTGAAATATTTTTTTTAGCTTGTTTGTTGCTCTGCTGTGCTCCAAGAATAGCTTTACACATGTCAGTTGCTTCTGGCATATTTAGAGATTTCCCAGTAGTATGAGATTTCCTGCCCACTCTTGATACCCTAAGAAAGATCAGGTAAGCAGTCTTCAGTGTTTTCCCTGGCATAGTAACTACTTTTTTCACCCCTTTTCTTTACTTTTTTCTTGAATGGTATCTGCTTATTTTCTCTTTGTAATTTTCTTACAAAAAAAAAGATCTAAAGTCTTATCTCTAAACTCCCATTGCTTTCAGGCCAATTGTCTGAGAAGCACTGATGGCTTTATTGATTCATTTACAAGCACAAGAATCAGAAAAAGTGTTGCCAGACTTTCAAACAGAATCCTCAAATTAAAAAAAAAACCAACAAAAACCAAAAAAACAAAACAGAATAAAAAACCCCAAACCACAAAACACCAAACAATCACCTCCACATCATCATACTTCCTGGAAGAAATTTTTAAAACCTTTTCTGAAGCCAGCAAAAGTTATTTATCTAATTAATTTTTTGAAGAACAATAAAATGTTTGCAGTTATTTCCATTGCAACACTTGTTGCTGCAATGTTATCTCAGGACACAAGAACTTAGTTCATGGTGTCTGTTCTGTTACTAGAGTATAGACCTCTGAGAAAAATCATGAGTTCATGGATTCTTGAGAAATCAGAAATCATAGAATCATAGAATAGTTAGGGTTGGAAAGGACCTTAAAATCATCTAGTTCCAATCCTCCTGCCATGGACGGGGACACCTCACACTAAACCGTGCCACTCAAGGCTCTGTCCAACCTGGCCTTGAGCACCACCAGGGAAGGAGCATTCACAACTTCCCTGGGCAACCCATTCCAGTGCCTCATCACCCTTACAGTGAAGAACTTCTTCCTTATATCCAAGCTAAATTTCTCCTGTTTATGTCTGAACCCATTACCCCTTGTCCTATCACTACAGTCCCTAATCAAGACTCCCT